>JBBIGA010131699.1:0-22329 GCA_037576975.1 Alestes dentex | reverse complement strand
CTATCTATCTATCTATCTATCTATCTATCTATCTATCTATCTATCTATCTATCTATCTATGTATCTATCTATCTATCGATCGATCGATCTCTAAAGCATAGTTTTGTATTTACAGACCTTTATAATACTATGCTCTGCAGATTTTGTTCTACTCTAGTAACTAATGGTCATTTAAACGGTAATGTTGCAACGGCAATCGTAAAGATCCATTTGAACAGTACTATTGCAGCTGAAATGATGAAGGTCTGTTTAAAGTGTTGCCTGAGTAGTTGCAGTGCCTAAGGCTGCTTTAAACAATTGTGCAGTGACTGTAATGGGGTGGCAGTGGAAGCTCTTCAACATTGCTGCTGATTAAAGAGTGGGAGAGCAGGCTGGGCCTCTTCTCACCACACTTTCCAAAGTCTGCGCTCTGATTGGCTAAACATTACTGAGGAATTCAGGCCTCCAAGGGGCTTGTCCTTACTCCCTCCCCAAAACAAAACACGTGTGTGTGTGTGTGTGTGTGTGTGTGTGTGTGTGTGTGTGTGTGTGTGTGTGTGTGTGTGTGTGTGTGTGTGTGAATAAGAGAATGAGAGGGGGAGAGAGTGAGAGAGATGAGAGAAGAGAGAAGGGGGAGGAAAGATGAAGTGCAAAGAGACAGAGGGTGAGTGAGAGGGAGAGAGAGAGAGAGCAGTAAGTAGGCCTCCACTCTGGTCATGAAAGGGGGAAAAATCACCACTGTCCCCCTCCTGTCTGTTTTCTCCCCTCCTTTACTTTCCAAAAAAAGAGGGAGGAGCAGCACACAGTCTGGAGCGGAGGGCTTTTTGTGGTGAACTCTGGCTGTGAGAAACAGGCAGCAGTGTGATGGCAGTAGCAGGCAGACTGTGTGTGTTGGCCTCGCTGGTGTGGCCTGGATGAGTCGGGTGATGTTTTTGGATTGGAAACGGAATAAGCACTGAAGTCGTGCTGGTGCCCAGTAGCTACACCTGTAAGGCCTGCTTGTTTTCTTTCTCTCTCCCTCTGCGGGACTGATGGCCTTTTTAACGGACTGTTGCCTCGACTCTGGGTGACACTAGAGGTTTTGACCCGCTGCTGAAAGCCTGGGTGAGCTGCGGTGGGCAGCCAGTTCAAATTAAATAATAAAAACAGCTAGCAGTGTCTGATAACCTTTAACACTTCAGAAGATAAAATATTTATCCACAGGCTTACTAATATTTGAAGATTAGTTTATGTGATTTCATTCGACAAATGCTATTTATTAAGTTCAATTTACTAATTTTTTTTTTTTTTTCCTTTCCCATCACAATATACTTTTCTACGCTTGTTATAAGTATAGTTAGGAACCTTACATATTTTAAAAGCAGAGTTTGGACAAGAAGAGCGAAAACATATGCTTTGCCTTTTTGTGTTTATTAACGTTCATCTTTAAAGTACTGGTCAGGAGATTGATTTTTTCAGTTTCCAGCTTTACCCTGAGATGTTGTCAGTCAGTTAAGGAAAGTAAAGTGGCCCCTTATAGGCACCCATGAACACACCACACCACACAGTGTGAACAATGGGAAATTCCTTCTCTGCATTTAACCCATTCACCAAGTGAAGCAGGGGGCTGCCACCGATAAGGGGTGCCTGGGGGTGCAGTATGTGGGGACGGTACCTTGCTCAAGGGTACCCCAGTGGTGTCACTTGCAGTCCTGGGATTCAAACCCACAGCCTTCAGATCTCAGAGCGACCTTCCTAACTGCTAGACCACAAGCTGCCCCGTAAGAAATCAGAATTAAGACCAATCAGTAGCCACCCAAAAGGTTTCTGTTATTGCATCCCCAAAACTTCTCTCAACCCGCCTAAACTGCATCCAGCTCTTCGTTAGGGTGGTGCAGCCAATTGGATGTGGTTTAGCACCCAGTATGACTTTCTGTGAGTTATAAAATGATGCCATTTTAGACTGGATAGGACTGATCCTCATTTATCCACATTTATGAAGGCCTTTGTCACGAAAACGATTCAAGATCAGCACTCCTACTCCTGAGACAGTTTGTAAAAACCAAAGACTGTCTGCACTGTTCGCCTATGCAGAGAAGTTTGGTTAATTTTTCTAGCTCACAATAAGTCATACTTTGTCCTAAACCACATCCACAAGTCTGTGCCACCTTAATGAAGAGCTAGATGTGGCTTGAGTTTGTTAAGGGATGTTTGTGTATGTCATTTGATATGTATTACTTTTTGTTTTTTCCAGAAATACCCCTCAAAACTTCCTGAAGTTCTTACTTAACCTTAGATAAACTCAATATTGTGATACACATTGTGTGACAGAGGTCCATGATGGTATTTGTTTGTGAGTTTTTGAACTGTGTGTGCCAAATGAGTGTGTTTGTGAAGCTTCTTCTAGGAGTCAGTATGTGAACGTGCTGTATGGTTGTAAACCATCTTGAGGAGTCACATTCCAGCTCTTTGAAACAAGCCGCAGAAATGTTCTGGAGCTTTAACAGACCGTAAAGTGGTGGGGAAGCATGGGAGTTATTCTCTGGGCTGCAGAGCTCGGATTCTAAAGCGTATTAGCCCGATCAGCAATTAGCACTTTATGATTTAGATGTTTTGCATTGGCTGGTGAATAAATTGGTCCTGTAGGGCAACTGTTTTACTTTTTTCCTTTCTCTTGCCCATTCCTCCTGTCTTTTGTTCTCTCTCTATATATTTCTCTTTGGGCCTCTCTCGCCTACGCCTTCTCTCTGCTTTTCTCCTTCGTACTTTGTTCTCCTCTCAGAGTTCGGCTACTGCCTGGTCTATCGCAGTCCCTCGCTTTGAAACCCATAGTGACGAGACAGCTAACATAGTGCTGCTATTGATCCTTTCTCCAGGCAACCCCACACAACAGCTGAGTGAAGGACAGTCCTTAGAAAACAGAGACAGCGCTCTCCTTCCTCTAAGTTAAATATAGGCCTGCTCTGGCCCTCGGCTTCGCGCGCCGGCTCCTGTGTCCTTGCTGCACAGCACAAAACAGTCACTCTAATTCACCATTCACTTGATGATGCCCCCTCTCCTTGAACACAGTGTTTTCACCGCGCGAATCCCAGCATGGTTTATGCCCTCGTGGTAATTTTTAAAATATTTTTAATACATTTTTTTAATACAATTTTAATGTTTAATCAAGTACCCAGGAATGTGTTCTGTTCTGACATAGGAAGTTGGTGAAAATATCCAGGCCAGAAATGCAATAGCTAGCTCTTTTGCTCGGTTTTGTAAGTTCGTAAGTGAAAATAAGTCAGCGCATCTCTTTAAGGAATAAACTTGAATATGGCATTTTCTGCATATTTTAATGCGAAATCTCTGTTTATTTGCTGTATTCAACATAATGGAAAAATAAAATATAAATATATAAATATATATTTTAAAACTACATGTACAAAGAAAAGATAGAAAAATAAAACATGCCATCACTTTTGCTCAGGCCACATTTTATATAGTTTTTCTTTTCTATGTTAAATTCAACCAAAGTAACAGAAATATGTATTGAAGTATTTTCCCTTTAAAAGATATACACCATCTATCTATATACACATACCTATGAAAATCATGATAAAGCATTAAGGGTAGGGATGTGCCGGATATTCGGCCACCGAAATTTTTTTTTTACGCGACCGAAACAGTGATGACGCAACCACAGCCTGCAGGCGAACTCAGATCGAGTAGTCAGCATTTTTTGCGTATATGTGAACACGCCAAACAAACTCCTCTGAAACAAACCGAACTGAGACCACCTCGGGAGGTGGTCTCAGTTCGGTTCCCTTTGAGTTCACGGTTCGGTTAACTCGTGCGTTTTGAACACAAAGCTCTCCGAGTTCGCTTCGACTGTTTTCGCCCTTTGGGCTTACCGTAGGTAGATCACATGGGAAACCATATATGTCTATGCGGGAAACAACCAAAAATAAAGAAAAAAATAAAAAATATGAATAAGCGAATAAATGATCATAAAAAATAAAAAACCCAATAAATACATAAATAAAGGGACGTAGAGATTCTTGTCAAGATCAAGTTTCTCTACCAAGCTGCTCAGTCTCAAAGCATTCTTGCACTCCATCAGCTGAAGAACGAAGAAGAAGCTGAAGAACAATGGTAGCAGAGATCTTTGTGGAAAACGTAGAAGTTCTCTTCTGTGGAAAAAAAAATCTTAAGAATGGTGGCAGGCTGGATGAGGACCTAAAGTGTGAACAGAAAAAGAACTAAGGCTCCATCTGAGCTGAAGAGGAGCAGAAAGAGAACCGAGTCCCTTTCAAATGAACAGAAAAAGAGCTGAGTTGTCTTTCTGTTGGTCCACTTTTTGGACCACTTCTAGAGGACTGAGTTTGGTTCCTTTAAAGAGGACTATATGTGAAAACACCCTTAGGCTAGTCATGAGTGGGGCCAAGTAAAATATTTGATTTCAGATTTTATTTTATATTGTGCATTGTTTGAATGCTAAATAAATATTTTCATAGTTTTTAACAGATGTATTCTCTTAATAATTTAATAATAACAATTTATTTCGGTTTTCGGTTTCGGTTTTCGGGCCAAGTGTTTCCTCATTTTTGGTTTTCGATTTCGTTCCAAAAACATCATTTTGGTGCATCTCTAATTAAGAGTCTTCAGTTCTTTTACTGGAAAAAGTAACAGCAAAACAAGAAAATTGCCACAGAGTTACTGAGGAGAAAAGTGCTCGGCTAGAAGCTGTAGTGTTAGCTCTTTAGCTCATCTGAAGGGGTAGCCATCACTACTGTTCTAACACAAAAACCTTTCAGTTTAACCCAGAGTGACATAAATTTCCCTCTGGCTATTTTCAATAATAAAAACATTTTTAGATGTTTAGATTTTCGACATTCAGATTTTTGAATTTGCCACCTAAAAAAATAAGGTTAAAGTTTCTTTGTGCTTCACCAAATATCCATTTACAGACTCTTAAGAATACGCAGAAATCAAAATCAGCCAAGCTTCCCTAATAGATACATAAACACTGTGCCAAAAATGCTTATATCCTTCAGGCTGTTTTTTTTTTGTAAGAGGGAGGAAAATATAAAATCTTCATGCAAATGGCCAAGAAATGCTGCTGATCCGGAAAGTACATCCTAATCAATCTTCTTTTTTTTTGTGAAAGCCTGGGGATGTAACAGATCTTGCAAGGCATTTTTCCAAGCCAGACCTACACATTCCTCACATTTTAAGGCAATGCAACCCGTTGCATAAATGTAGACTCACAGTGAGGAGTTTTTTCTTATGCCTGGCTTGGCAGCAGCTCTTGTTGCCTGTGTGCCTTTGGGCCTGGTTTCGTGCAGGCAAGCTAATGCGGCTGCTGGCAGGGGCTCAGGGGGGCTGCTGGAGGGAGCAGGTGCTGTTTGGCACATTTAGTCTGTGCCACTTTGATGGTGGGGAGCCCATTGTGCAAGCATTTAATTAGCATAGCAAAGCATGGAAGGAGGAAAGCCAGAGGCCTCTTAATTGAGTGAGCCGAAAACCTGAGCTTCACTCTTGAGGGTGCGCGCATGCTGCTGCCCTGCCAAATCCCCAGCCGCAGAAAAAGTGTACTTGTTGCTTTTCTCATGCAAAGTTGTTCTTTTGGAAACATATCTGCAGCCAAGCAAGATGATTTCAAATTACACTGATGACGGCTGGAGCAGCACTGCTGTAATTCAGTTTACTCTTCATAAAGGAAGGGCGGATGATGCCCATCGGCAAAACCTGTTTATGAAACCGCTTCTTTAGTTTGCATATTTGAAGACGTGCTCTCTTTTAAAAAGTGTAAAGTGGCCATTTTTGTCACACGCGAACACACCACACAGTGTGAACAGTGTGAAACTGTTCTCTTCATTTAACCCATTCACCTGAGAGAAGCAGTGGTGCCACTGGCAGTCCTGGGATTCAAAACCATGGCCTTCTGATCACAGGGGCAACTCCCTAACCACAGGCCACCAGCTGCCCCTAAAATAAGGGTGCCAGAGGGTTCTTTGGAGCAAAGCCACATTTGATCCATTTTTGGTTCCTCAACAAACTATTTTCTTACAGAAGATCTTTGAGAATGTAAAACCTTACTTAGGAATGAAGAAACGATATAAAATATAAATGTTTTATTTTCCTAGAGCCACACATCCAAGCCAAGAACCATTTAGGAACCTTTACAAGATCGCAGTCTACAAGCAAGGATGCGAGTGTCGATGGAGATTATTTTCAATATTTTTTCTTAATTTACATTTGGTTCTCTGAAGAACCTTTCAATAAATGGTGCTTTAAAGAACGACTTCTTTAAATAATTTTGAAGAAAAGGGTCCTGCAGAAATGTACTGCAGACATTCAAACTTAAACCACTCGATCTTTAATAGTTAAAATAGGTTCTCCTTTTCCTGAAGGAGGAGATCAGTATAATCAGGCAGAACCTCTAGACTGGCTTTACATGGTGGAACTAAGATCCGACTCCCTTGACGTACCCGGTCTGCCTTCGTTTGTCCATTCCTGTGGAGGTTAGGACTGGGGGACTTGAGGGCTGGAAGCTGTCAGTCTTGCAGTACGATACATGTCATGGTCAAACGTACCAGATATACAACAGACCTTTTTGGTCAATGTGTTTGGAGTGTGAAATGTGCTTGAAGTGAAATTGAAATTTTACATCCCTGATCTTTGGCTGTAAAATTAGCAGTGAACAACAAAATATTCACAATGTAACTCAGGTCTCAGAGCTGAATGAGTTAGGGTTAGGGCAATCGAACAGTACTAGCCACTCACACAGGAGCTTTTCTTTATTTTCAGATTAAGTGGACTACATTGATCTTGATCTTGATCTTGACAGTGTCTTTCCATTTTTCTACAGCAAGTTTTGGCCCGTAAGACGCCTCCGTTACTGCTACTGCAAGCTGGCTGAGCTTATGGGCTGAATGAAGCGCTTCACACTAACTGACATATGAACATAAAGGCCTATAAATGGACTTAATAAGGAAAATATGAGTATTTTATGCTCTCCTGTTTTGAGAAAATGGGTGCATTTGTCTGTGTATAAAGAATGACCCATGTACAAATTATGGCTTTGCAAAACTCTTGAATGAAACTCATTCACTTCGCCTTCTAGCTCCTGACCAAACCAGAACGGTTCTCGCTACCAGATATTAGTTAAGCTTTGTGATGCTTCACATCACCACATGGTGCATGATCTACTAAAAAAAGGTGTAAGGTGTCAATACGTGAACACACCACAGCACACGGTGTGAAAATGTTTTCTGCATTTAACCCATTCACCAAATGAAGCAGCCAGGAACACAGTGCCTGAGGAGCAGTGTGTGGGGACGGTACCTTGCTTAAGGGTACTGCAGTGGTGTCACTGGCAATCCTGGGATTTGAACCCATGACCTTCCGATTACAGGGGCAACTCCTTAACCACCAGACCACCAGCTGTATTTTGATGGGCTGTTCAATAAAACCTTATTCACATATTTGGCACGGACAGATGATCCTTTCGATTTAGTGTTGATCCTATCATGTCTGTGTTCTAACTGAGCTGGATATATGTGCATAGCTGCAAACACAGCTGCAGCCCAAACCAGCAAATCAGCGTTCATTATCACTCCAGATTTGGTGGCTACGCTTAGAACTTAAAAGGCTGAAAGACTAGTTATCGGCTGTTTCATCACTTGAAATCACCTTGAAAATGAATTAATTTGATGCTGCTGATAAATGACCTTTTAATCACCTCCTAATAACCTTTTTTACCAACGTGATCAAAGTTTCCATATTGAAACATTCGACTTGTCGTGTGCATTTGCCACAAATCTGATCAGAAATTAGCCTGAAGCAACAGCCTGTTGAGCCTTGAGGCTTGAATATGCAGCCAGGAGCAAGCTGTGTCTAAATGAGCTGTTATTTTTGTGCTGCATTTCGTAAGCTCTCGGTTAAGCCTTCTATGAATAACGCTCTAGAGTTTAATAACAGCAACAGGTTTGGTGCTGGAGAAATTACTTACTGATTAGACATAATTACCTTCATCTGGGGCTGTAATTGTAGGATGTACTTATTACGTCTATGAAGATGAGGGTGAGATTGTGCAAATAGTTACAGGCTGTTCTTGTGAATATGAGCACTGCAGTCAAATGTGACTTTGTAATTGTCATCATTATTGTTAGAGGTTACATGCATGCACCTGCTGGAAAATTTACTCTCATTGGCCATCCCAGCGGAGGAGGTAGGATAGGATGTTTGGTTTACTTTCCTTACAGCAGACTATACATCCCTTACAGCAGTGGTTCCCAAAGGGGTCCTGGAAAACCCCCCACTTTGCAAATACTAAAATGAGCACGGCTTGGGGTTCTAGAAGACTCATTTCGGAATCACTGCCTTCACTGAAGTATAGGTATGAATTTGAATATGTGGATAATCACTTTTTTGCCCACCTCATGTTATATTTTTCACAAATGTGTTGTCATATTTAAACATGTTAGAATGTTTAAATATGTGCTGACGTATGAAAAAAAAAAACATGCAATTACAGGGCATAACATCACAAGTAAACAAACAGTTCATATGGCTTTATCTGTGTCTCTTTTAGCCATGTGTGACCTTTCTGATGTTCAGTTTTTTAGGCTTGTTTACACTGAATGATCATATGCCAGCAAAGCATATCATTACACAGCAATGTTGAATGCGGAAACCTCTTGGAAAGTTCTGGTTATGGGTTAGCCTCACTGTGATGATGCTAATTTCTGCCTGCCTGGTAATAAGAACTGTTCAGTTACATTAGCATCAAGCTAATGTTGGTGTAAAAACAGACATTTAAGTACTTTGCATGTTAGAGTTGGGAAGCTGGCCCAAAGCGGAAGTCTGTTAACAGCAGCGTGTGAACCAGTTACTAAAGCAGAAGTTGAATGTTTGCAATATGCGACGTTACTTTGCTGTTTGACAATTTTTGGATCATCACCGGCAACTATGACGGCAAAAGTTAAAGACCTTGCTCTGTGGGGCGGGACACTTGCTCAGTGTTACCCAGAATCAAGCAGCAAATCTCAACAGCCTGCTAAATTACAATTTATAAAATGAAATACACAAAAACAGATATTTCACTGTTTTTCTGATGCTACGTACAATGCCAAGGTGGTGGCCTGATAGTAAGGGAGTTGCCTCTGTGATCGGAAGGCCATGGGTTCAGATCCCAGGACTGCCAGTGGCACCACTGAGGTACCCTTGAGCAAGGTACCGTCCCCAAACGGCTCCCCAGGCGCTGCATTGCTGTCTGCCCACTGCTTCACTCTGTGAATGAGTTAAATGCAGAGAGCAAATTTCAGGCTGTTCACACTGTTTGCTGTGCTGTGCTGTGCTGTGTTCACTTTCTTTCACTTTCACAAGTAGTGTGAACTGGCAAGAAAAATACTGTAGTGTCTGAAATACTCTAGTGTATGTAAAAGACGCATGAAGTAACTTTAACCATATTCAAAGGCTGACCAGTGCCCTTCTGAGTGGCGCAATGGTTAGAGTTGACCATATAGTCCAGAGATCATGATTTCAACCCCTTTTGGTGCTGTAGCCATCTGTGGCCAGGAGCACAGGAAGGCAAGATAGAGTCCAAGATAGCTTTTCTGTCTCTGGGTGGGTAGGATGGCCTTTTCTCTTCCCCATCACACAGCGCAGTTCTAGCCCACTCAGGTGTCTGTCAGTTGATGTATGTTATGAGTGTCCTGCGGCCGGAAAAGATGCAGTGGTGCTTTACTAGTCCTCCCAGTGTTGGTGGAATCGTTTGAAAAGGGCAGTCCAAGCTAGTGAGTGGAACTGGAAATGTCTAAATAGGGAAGAAACTTCCTTTTGTAGTCATCTCCTCTTTTTGTTAGATGCATTTTCTTTTACTCACCATTGATCATTTGCTGTATAGTCCATCCTTGACAGGGTCAAGCAAAATGTCTAGTTTGTCACACAAAAATATAGAGAAAACAGAACTTATGAGAGTTTTTGTAATATTCACAGAAAAAAAAAACAAAAAACTGTTACTAAGGTTAACAGAGGGCGGCAGCAACCAGTTTGAACTGAAATATTCCACCCCGTCACATTCTTCTCCATCATCACTCTGGTGTGGTGGGGTTGTGCTTCACAGTGTTATTAAGCACCAAAAAAGCTTTTCTTACTGGGTGGGGCGGTATGTTTTTGATAAGATCAATATGTATCTGAAACTATGATTTCCTGATGAAATCAGATTAGCATGTCCATTTGACACAGATCCAATAAACAGCAACAGCAATGATGTATCTTGTGCCCAGAATGGTCATTTTATAAGAGCAGGAAAAGCAGTGGGTAATGTCATTCAGCCTTGCAGCTAGATACAATAGAGCTTAAGTCCTGGGCTGGTTTAGCTGCTGGTTTGAATCCTGTTTGTGTTTGGGACAATAGTGGACCAGTGGTCGAAGCGCTTGGGGTCAATTTGTTTGTCCTGTTTTTGCATTGACCTGGAGCAAGGCCCTCAACACACTCTAGAGTCTGGCAGTAGAACTGATCCCCCCCAAGCTCTCTTGCTGTGTAACAGTGGGTGGATTTCTGATGGGAGTGCTGGAATAGGTATCACCGTGACATTTAGTGCAATAACAATACAAAATAAAATGTTTTTTAAGTAATAACTTAAAAAATAATCTAAACAGCTGTCATTTGAGTGACTGAATTTCTAATAACAAAATATCTGATCTGGGCTTTGGACTGAACTGTTTTTGTATCATTATGCAACAGAGAGGGGGCATGTTAACACAGAAAGGGATAGAAAGGGATAGACATAAAAGATTTTTGTGTCTCTTTGATGCTCGCTGACGTTGTTTCATCTGGGTCCTGTTTTTTTCTGTGCTAAGCATTCACAGAGGAATCCGTTTTGCTGTGAAGTGAGCGGATTTGCATGGTGTGTTCGAGTTGGTGTGGAGCAGTAATGAGGGGCCGGCCTGCTGCTGACTCACCCCGCTGCTGAATCCCCAGTTTACTGAGGAGTGAAGTGGTTTGGGTGCCGTGTTTGTGTCGGTCTGATGAAATAATCACAGGGTACGCTCTGCTGCTCTTGACTTGGGCGGAGTGTGTTCACTGCAGCCGCAGGAATCACACGGAAGCCTTATGGGACTGCCTCGGCCTGCCTGTCACAAGTCATAAGCACACAGCCAGTCCGAGCAATAAAATAATTTGTCATATTAGTCATGTTTGATATGTTTGATACTATGGTACACGGGTCCTTAAGGCATTAGGTTCCTAACCCTGTCCTGAAGCCCCTCTGCCCGTCACATTTTAGTGTTTTCCTGTTTCAAAACACATGGCCAGAGTGATTTGGGGAAAATATCTAACTGCTATTTTTCTGAACAATATTGTCACTGTCAGTTCAATTGCTAATATTTTCCATAAACATCCAGAGTTGTTGGCCGAGGCTTGCTTTTTTAATTTGAGTGTTCGCTTCTTATTGGTCAAACTCATCTATAGACAGTGCCCATGTGTTATGAGGTAAAATTTAATTAAAGCTCCTCATTGATGAATACTATAATTACAAATTGCACTCTTCGAACTCGTGGTCTCGAATTTAAAACCAACAAATCTTTCATCTCCACAACACACCCACTTCAACCCAGGACAGACTTATTCACCAAGTGATCAGGTGTGTTAGGAACAAGGAAAACACTAAAATATGTTTTGGGGTGATGGTCTCCCGGACCTGGGCAGGGAACCACTTCCCACAAGTGGAAAAAAAAAAAAACAGCTGAAGGAGGGGGGTCCGGAGAGCGGCCTAGCGAAAGAGCAGCGAATGGCAAGCATGTAGGAGAACAGACACCGGTTTCAGACTTTAATTGGTGAAATCGTATTTTTATTGCTCTGAGTTCTACTGGTTAAAATGTTCTTCACACTCTTCACACTCATGTCTTTTTCAAACATGTATCTTTAGGAAGCCAGATGTGTTCTATGGCATCACTCAGAGCTCAGACTAGATCATGTAAACTGTTGCTTTCTGAGGTAATTTGAGAAGGAAGTTATTTGCTACCGCATGAAATCTGAACAAAGGAGTCGGGGATCAACACCCTCCTAAAATGAATGGGCAGAACTCTACAGCACTAGTAGTTACCGATCTCCTGGAAGGTACTTTAAAGTTTAACTACTATGTTGGCTAACAAAGTCTGTCTTCTGAGATCTGTTAAAGAAATGGCTTCAAGATTATGTGTACATGCATAAAACCAGTGTAAACACAATCCTCATCCTACACTATCTCTCAAGCACATTTCTTTGGCCTTGAGACTCATCTTTGTGCCCACTGTATGGTTTCTCTTGAACGTGGCACACACACACACACACACACACACACACACACATATACATACACACACACACACAATAAACACAGAACAATCTAGTCTAGTACAAGAAGATCATTATCTCACTCCTTGCAACACAGCTAGGTACAGCATGGACTGATGCAACTATTCTAGCCTAGACTCCTTAATGCATACTTCCTCACTTACAACACACTGCGGTCACAGTGCTGTGGTAATGTGTCACATTTGCACTGAGAATGCAGTGCTGTGCTTCAGTTTAATTTAATTTAATCAAGTATTCATTAATTAAATATATCACACAGGGAGTGTAATACTGTTCATTCCTGTGAAAATGACAGACACATCTGAATCAAGAAAGTATTTTCGATTTTCCATGCTAAAGCTTCATTGTATATTCTGTTGGTCATTACAGCGAAACTGTTTTTTTGCAATACTGATATATTGACCAATCACAGTTCCGGATGAATTAAGTTACTGATGTAGTCTGACAAATTTTTTTTACAAGATTGGTCAAAAGACCAATTTTTAACATAATATTATATATTGGGTTTTTAATACACCGTTGTATGCAAAACTGAGATGGTTTATTGATTTTCTAAGTGATAATTATTGCACATCATACAGCATTGTTTTTGCAATTTTTGCAATTTCTCATTATCATCACTTCAGTTGTTGGAAAATATAACATGGAGAATATGTGCACAGCATGCGTTTTATGTTTATTTTTTTTCCCCAATATATTCAGTTCAGCACAGAAATGTGCAGAAACGTGTTCTCTGTAGAGGATATAATCTTATTTTCACTTAGACAAATGGAAACAATAGCAAGCATTGTTTGATCAGGGGCGCCTACATATCAGATTTAGAGTGGGTTTTTCATTTCAAGCCATGCTTGTATTTTAAAAATGTTGAGAAAGGTCACACTGTTAGGATAGATGAGATAAATAAAGGCTGTTTTCACCCTGTCTAACAAACATTTGCTACACTGACAGAGTACAGCTCAATGTTCTGTAGAAAAATCTAAACTCTACCCTAATTCGTAAACTTCAGTGGGATTTTCGCCAAAATTCTGTAAAGAGTCAGTTGCTATGAAAGAGCACATTTGTGGCATGAGCATGCTTTTCTTTATTTATTTAGTTTTTAAGCTTATTTTCAAGTGGTGAACCAGTTAGTCCCCTTTAAGAGAAAAATCCTTTTTAACACATTATTACATGAATTGATGTAGATAAAATATTTAACCTGAGGTTGGGGTTTGACCACTGGGCTGCAAATTGACAGCCTCCTGACAGAAAAGCTCATATTGTGTCGTGTTCCATTAGGATATTTCCAAACAATAAAAAAAACCCAAACATTTAAATAGACATTTTCTACATTTAAATTTGTGGGTTTTTTTCATTTCGACAAATATTTGATTGTTAAATTTTGTCTTTTCCTCCACCACTCCCATCAACACCCTTATAAAGTTTCGAACTGTCCATGGAAAGAAAACTGAGCCTTATGGTCAGCGTGGTCCCGTGCGTAGCATTCAAGCCCACTGAGTTCCAGTCATGTGAGCCACTGAGCGTCTGGCTGGGTGAAGGCAGGGACACGCTGCATGGCTGCATGATTACTGCTGGATGATAATCTCTCGTGTTTGCCTGGTATTTGAGCATGTACAAGAGGAGGAATGAATTTGGACTTGGACGCTCCACTGAAGATTACACACATACAAAAACCAAACGCACGCTGAGCAAGAGCTTACGCAACGCGTGTCTCCTTCGCCAACAGCCAAACAAATGAAACAGGATACAGTGGACCATTAGTTTTTGGGCCGGAACCCGCCAAAGTGCCCATAATTCTTTACGTGAAAATATCTGAGCGCAGAGAATAACACCTGATTGATTTCGGTGTTTTACAAAAGGAAAGAACAACCAATATACAGCACAAACATGAGCAGAATATTGAGCACCTAATGAAACAAACTGAACTCAGAGCAAAATGGGATTGTCTGAAGCACACTGCTGCAAAATCCAATTACTGCCCCACTCATACAAGCACACACACACACACACACAGACACAGGATGGGTCCTGAAGCATGCACACTGCGCCTCAGGCTCTGGGAACGTTCTTTCAAATGCACGGAAAGCATCCAGATGGATTAACCAAGAGAACTGGAGCCCATCACAGGCTTTATTGGAAAAGACCGACAGGAAGCATCAACATACTGCTTCCTCCCTATTAACACACAGAGACTTGTAGATGAGAGAGGAGGAGAGTGTACATGCAGTCCGCTTCAGTCAGGGCCCTACACACGGCCTGCCGGCTGCTCCGGTGTCCTGGTGCTCGTAAAATCCACTTCATCCTGCAAAAGTAAGAGCATGTGGAGCCTGATCCAGTTCCAAATCACGGCTCAAAAGTCCAGAACCAAAAGTCTTCTCACAGTAGGGGGACACCTGCCGGCTTCATACATTTAGACATAATGGGGCAGCTGGAGGCTTCGTGGTTGGGGAATTCCCCCTGCAATCGGAACATTGTGGGTTTGAATCCCAGGACTGCCAATGGCACCACTGAGGTACCCTTGAGCAAGGTGCCACCCTCACACACTGCTCCCAGGGCAACACTGTCGGTTGCCCACTGCTTCACTCAGATGAAAGTGGGGAAGTGCAGAGGACTCAAGTAATCGTTTATCAATAAAATAAAATAAAAAGACATGTCATTTACATCGGGGACACTGGAGACTTGTCCCCACCACTTCTTGACTTCATTTCATCCCTATCACTTTTCAAAAGTGTGTTGGCCATGGTGGTACTGCCCGGTGTTAGCCCTGTTTTTATCATCACAAAAAATAGTTTAACCCATAAGACATTAAACCAAAATTTCTACAGAGTATTTAAGCTCAAGCTCTTTGATTGGTCTGGCAAAATGCTCGCTAGTCCCGTTTATATTTGCAGTGCAAGTCAGTGTGAAGGGTTCTCAATCACAGACAAATAGTTAAACAACAGGGTCTTTTTAAAATGGACGATCACAAGAATGGGCTAGCCAGGTGAAGCAGCTGGCGTGTGTTGGAGAGAAACATGAGAAATCCGAGCATGAACACAAATGATACAAATACAGCAGAGCGTACCTGGCGCAAATGTGCATGGAAAGTGGAAAAAAAGCTTCTACTGCTCAGTGTTTTTCATCTTGTCAGACAAAACTGAAGCCAAACACTTTATGCCGTCACTCGGAGGCTGTAATAGAGCATCCAGATTCGCTGAGTGCCCTGTGTATTGTGTCAGACATGGTGGAGTGCTGTCAGATTCAAGACTTCATTGTCGTTCCCTGGTCCGTTCACTATGAAGCAAAAGCAAAAGTGAATAAGTGCACCATTTCAAACACAGTATGAAACTTGCTCTTAACCGATCGAATCAACTCAGACCTCTTTTCCATCTGACACTCAGCTGCCCGACAGCATCAACTCCTTACATGAGTCAGAACAATCAAGTCTTTCTCTGGTGGGCCTTATGGACCCCTGCTCCCTAAGACCATGCGCTCAGTGTTACATTGATGGGTGATGCTGTGAGTGAAGGCTGTCCGATAGCAGGATGTCAGAAGAAATGTAAATATTCAACATAAAAAATATAGTACAGAGAATAGTGTTCAAATTAGTTCAGCACACACTGGAGGTATTCAGCCAATCACACACACTTAATGTATCCTTAAATTCCATTTAGTCATATATTTACCCACCTTGCAGTAGTTCAGTAATTGGGCGTTTTGTGGAAAACCTAGAGTGCAGTTTATTTGTTTTGAGTATTGATTATTGAGAACATACAATTTTGGATTTTGATTGTAATTTTTTTTTTTTAGCCATCTTTACAATCGACTGCCACGAGTAAAGCATAATTTTGTGGTCCTGAGCACTTTTTTAAAGAAAGCTATGTCCATGAATGTATTAATTGAAGGGGGCCTAATGTGGCCAAAGTCTGACTTAATGCTCATTTATTTACAATTATTACATATTTCTGCTGATATGAAATGATGCAGTGCACACTCTGAAATTCATTAAATAAAAAACTTTAGAAGCACATTACAGACACCAAACATGTCTTGTCTGATCAGTTACATTTGGATTAAAGGAGGAATCTACTGCTCTGTCGCTTGGATGAGTTGAAGTTCCCTTGAGCTCCAGCTTATCTGAAGGTAAACAGTGAGCTCATATCATTATGTCACCCAGTACCTCATTCTGTAACTGCCTCTGTAACTCTCCTGCTGTCTGTGTGGACATTCTGGTCCGGCCTGTTTGCTTTAGGTGAGTGATTCATGTTCACCTCTTAGATCAGTGTTACAAAAGCTGCCAGAAGTTTAATCAGCATTTATTGCCTCTGCAGGCCTTCGCATTGTTAGGATTTTTTTCTGGGTGAGCGCATTTAAACTCACGAGGACCGAGAGCGCACGTGAATGCCATTCATAATGACATTCAGTACTGAATGAACAGCGTGTACAGAGTACAGTTAATTCCTCAACTTTCTTTACCACAATTTACTCTGAAATACTTTCTGTACCTCCATTTCACAATGAAGGGTAACACCAGAGTCAGAGTTTCCATTTTAAGTTCACAACTAATTGTTTCAGTTTATTTGTTTATTTATTTGTTTATTTATTTATTGAGTTAGTTAGTTCATGCAAACTTAAAAGTACCACAGTCATCTACATTTGTAATTAATCAGTTTTTTTTTTCTTTAATTGTTCAGTTTTATCAAAAATCACTCATTTTTATTTGTAATTAATTTTTCTATTTTAATATTTTCCTATGATTAGTAGTGACACATAATTATAGTAGTTTTATAATTATTATATTATTTCATAATTTAACTCATCATTTTTAAGAAGAAATTTCAATGGACT
Organism: Alestes dentex; assembly: GCA_037576975.1. NCBI lineage: Eukaryota > Metazoa > Chordata > Actinopteri > Characiformes > Alestidae > Alestes > Alestes dentex. The sequence goes on along the minus strand of JBBIGA010131699.1, from coordinate 5,205 downwards.
TCTTTTTTTCCCATTTGTTCTAAACTACTTAAAACATGTAATTATTTTCATTTTTTTTTTGACTCAATTTTATTTTAGTCATTTGCTTTCCCCAGTTGCTATGACAGTAATCAGCCTTTGCATTTCTGAGCTGGTACAGAGATTTGAGGTGGATTGGAATGTGTGAAGCAGGCAGTGTTGTTACTGTTCAGGCCACATAAACCTACGTGTGCAGTTCTGATTGTATCCAGAAGGGGGCGCTGCCTGTAAAGGTTTTACTCCACTGATTCTCTCAAAACCTGCACAGTTCCCTTGGCAGGAAACTGAAGTTATGTCTTGATCCTGTTTGCTTGCAACAGACTGCTCTGCGCGATTTGCAATTCGGCTCCCTCATGTCAGGCCTGATATGAAGTGTGGTGGAGTTTTTGTGCTGCTCAGATGATTTGCCTGAATATGAGGACCTCCTGGGCTGAGGTCCTTTGCGAGACAGAGATGCAGGAGCTTACAGAGCTTTATTGATAAATCATAGTGGCTAGCTGTGGCCTGTGAATGGCGAAGCCCTGCAGGTATTCCACACACTCCTCACAATCTGCTCATTGAAAAATACGGTGCGGCGTTGCTGGTGCTAAATCTCAGCACAGAACTGCCTCCTACGCACTAGCAGTGTGTTCACTTAACTAGTGCCAAACCGAAGGTCATTCACACTCCACTGGAGATGGGCAGGAGCATCCCATTTACTGAATATTTCAGCTCTGCTTAAAGGTCTCGTACTATGGTGCACTGAATTGTGCTCGCTTTTCTAACTGAAGAGTTTAATGTAGTAGGTAATCACTATTAACGCTTTCAAATGTTCCATCCTGTTGAAAGTGAGCTCTAACAGCAGCCTGTTTTTTTATGTCATGGAAACTAAGGCATTTGCATTTAACATCATTTTAGCACTGCCAATCAGATAGCCAATCAGAACAGAGGTCATTTACATATATCATCCTTAAGGCACAATATGTTAGAAAGAGAAGTTTAGAGAATGGTCATTTGAAAATAAATGAGCACTGCTTTTGGTACTTAAGCCTAAACAACTGTAACAATAAAGGAAAGGATCTTATTGAAGGCTGTAGCCATACAGTCTTGTGGTCCTGAGCACTTTTCTATTAAAAAGTGCTCAGGACCACAACATTTTACAAATAATTTTAAATGAACTAATACCTGCTTAGGAAGAACAAGCCAGGCAGCATGTGGCCTCATTACCCTGTAAACCCAAATACAGCTCCAGGGGGAAAAAAGAGACCACTGCAAAAATGTTCAGTTTCTCAGGTTTTTTTTTTTTATAGGCGCAAGTATTGAACTGAACAGCTTTGCCTTAGTTTTTAAGAACTGCTGACAATATTTATCCTAATTTCTAAATAAAAATATTGTTCTTTTATGCATGTTTTAAAGCAAATGACAAAACATCAAAATAAGAGAAATGATGCAGTGTTTACAGAACTTGAATAATTCAGAGAGAACAAACCACTTGTTCACTCTTAAACTAAATGGCAATAATTACCCTTGATGTGCTTCTAGTAGTGTTTTCCTCTCCAACTGGTCACATTGCAAGAGGAGAGAGTTGATTACAGCAGTGTTTTTATACTTTTCCTCATTAAATAAGATGTGATTCAGGTGATCACTAATCAGGACCTCATAAAGCAGAATGAGGTGCTTGTGTAGGAATTTAACAGACACTTGCATGGAATGGTCGTCATACTCATAGAGATGCTGATTTAAAAATAAGTTGCAGTGGTCTTTTTTTTTCCAGAGCTCTATATGCACAAGCACAGACTGTATATTCGTATATCCTTGTGCAAAGGAATTTAGCATTACATTGTGATGCTATAACCACAGTAACACTCATATTGCATCCTAGTTTTCCAGGCTTTGATTCACTTTTTGATTGGGCCTACCCACAGCCAATCATCTGTTTCTGATGGGGTTTGGCAGCGCCACATGGACAAAATACACACTGTTCGACAACACTGTGATACTAGAACTAGCAGTAACAGTAACGAAAGTCTAGTAAGTTTAATTGTGATTATAATTACGATTATGATTACATTTATTAATTACAATTTCAGGTGGTTGCCTGTTGTAACATTTGTTTTTTAGTTATGTTGTGTTTTTATACAGGTAGATATTGGGAGGACATTGTGAGCAGATCTGAATTTTGGGGGGCACATGTCTCTGACATAATAGAGCCATCTACGAACCATCTAGAACTCTCTTCATCATTCAAATGTATAATTCCTCTTTTTTTACAGCTTTCTAAGTATTTACACCCGATGAAATTGCATAGAACTAGAAATTCTGGGTCTGCAGGCCTTCATTTTTTTTGCTACCATACAACACTCCACTGTCATGCAAAATTCATCTTCATTTTCTCCATATTTTTTTTAATATTTGCCTCATTATAAGCATATCTTGCCAAAATTGTGTTCCCACAACCTATGGAGAAATCAACGCCGTTCTACTCCGCTATAGAAGCCTATTTAATTTATTTCGTTCGCTGGATATTTTATCTGCCCTAAAGCCTCCTAATGTCAAAATGAATGGGAAAAGACCAAAGTTTTTGCACTAATTAAAACCGTGGCCTCTTTTTGTTCTCAGTTTCCTCCTCATTGCTTCATTCATGCGAGTTTCTATCAAGTTTTTCCTCTTTCTTGTTTTGACGTGGTTGTGTAACAGGCTCCTCGGGACTCATGCGTTAACCCTGTGGTGATGGGATTGATTTTTTGGGGGGGATAGGTGCTGCTCCATATCGATTCAGTTCTTTCACTCCTTCGCTCCAGCCTGCTACAGTTCCCTTAGAAATAATTAAGCCGTGCAGGGGCTAAGACAGACTCTAAAGATTGCAATGCAGTTTTGGTGGCCTTGTGGAGGTTGTTCTATTACTCTGATCTGAAAAACTCCTCTGTATTTACTCATGTACAACATACTATGAAACATTCGTAACGTACTCATGATTCCAGCTGCCATTCCAGTGGTATCTACACTGACGTTTAGACCCGACAGACTGTAATTGTGGAATCTGACGCATTCCAGGCCGTTGGGAACTTGAATGGAAGACCTCAATCTTTCGTGTTGAGTTTTTTTTCTATCTTCGTGGCTAGTTTGCAGGGAAATATTCCATTATATTTAGATTCAAAACCTTCTCTTGAAAACAATGTCTCCCAAGGTTTCCCCAGAAGTAAGAAGTCAGTGTTGAATGAAGTAGTCAGAACAGGGTTGCAGATGGGCTTGGTTGGACAACATGCAACCATTCCAGTGATTGTCCACTCGACTAAAGGTCTTTACTCAGACAGAATGATTCGTTGTTGCTTTTGTTTTTTAAATAGAGATGTGGCCAGGACCACCAGGACTAGTCTGAGTCAAGACCAAATCCAAAGAAGTTTTGAGTCCAAGTCAAGACCGAGTTCAATTGAGAGAAACAGGGTTAAGACCGAGACAGAAAAAAAGGATCCTCTTTGAGACTTACTGACCTGTTTCTACTTTTGTGTGATGCTGGAGACCCAGTACGTCTTCTCTTTTGCACTATTTTTATTTGTAATGATCAAAAAGGAAGTGCAGTGTGTAACTCTGTAGGATCAAATTTCATTCCACCAGTATCGTGTGTGTGGCTGAAATAAAAACGATAACGTGGATGCATCGTGCACGGAGGCCTCAAGCATACGTCTTTCCTGGCGTGTAGTTGGTTACCAGGCAGCCAATGGCAACACCTGTTCTAGATGGATTTTGACATAAATAAACCAATGCCTGTTTTCTGAACAAGCTCATGAGTCATTGATTTTGCTGACCATTGTAGCCATTTTCGTTTTGTTGTGAGGAGTCAATTTGTCAAATGTTGCGGTTGCTTTTGTGCCTCGATTGATTTTTTTTTTTTTTTGTTTTTTATTCACCAAGGCAGCATAGATTTTGGGCCGGCTCCCACAGAAAAAGGCATCTGGACTCGGCCAAGACTGCTTAGGATATTTGACGAGACCGATGGCTGAGACTAAGACAAGTCTGAGTCCAATTACCAGCATGTCCAAGACAAATCCAACACCAGACTGGCGACAGTGTTTTTTTTTTTCCAAGCGACTGTCCTGCGAACGAAAACTTTCACACAGATGACGAGGTGATTTTTCTCCGCAAAAGGAATGCATTCAACCACTCAGGGCTTAAGTTGTAGAAACACCCTACTAAGCAAGTGTCAAAACACAAGTGTGTAAACTTTTAGTGTGATGGCGACGTCTCTCATGCATTTTGTGTCTGAAAACCCAGCATTGTTTGAGAAAAGCAAGAAAAACTATAAAAATGTATTAATAAAAAGAAAACATTAAAGCAGTGCATATGACTCTGGATATGCTAGATATGATGAAAAGTTAATTTCGGATGCTACATACGAAATTAACTTTTTTTATTTTGTAAAAGACCACGTTCCAACACACCATCATTGGTCGTCGGCATTTGTTTTCCAGTTTTTTGCAGTTAATTGTTCTGTATACATTTTATCTTAAGGCCTAACTCTATATTACTGTTAGCCTAATAGCAGTCTGCCCAACTGCTTGTTAACCAGAGTTAAGGTTATGGTTAAGTTCTGAATGCTTTTGAACCTTTTTCGTACAAGCTTAGTCTGTATATTCAAACAGGTGTTTGTGAGATGCGTTTTCACTTTTTTGGAGGGAGAGGTTGTTTTCTGTCTGTTTCTCCTTCTACTGTGCTGTCATTGTGTTTTGTGTAATTGTTGACAGGTGGGAGGAAGGACCCATCATCTGATCCGAGTGTGAGAGTGTAGGGAGCTTGTAAGAGCAGAACAGAAGTTTCTGGTGAAACCTCAACAACTAAATCGCAGAGATTGCAGTGATGGAACGCTGTATACTGTTCAATATGGTGGTCTACTGAATCACAGGATGCACATGTGGTACCTGTTAACCCCATTAATTTAGTGTAGAATCAGTTAACACCCTGTCCTGCAGAACTTGTCATGTTCTGTCTGATTGATATGGGGCGTGTTTAAATACACACACTGCAAGGAGGGCTGTACCTGCTGATGTTACCACAGTAACAGCCCCTAGTGACAGTAAAAACTCAAAATTGGTCATTTCTTTACTTTGTTCATGCAAACTACAAAATGACAGTTTCTCTCTCTCTCTCTCTCTCTCTCTCTCTCTCTCTCTTTCTCTCTCTCTCTCTCTTTCTCTCTCTCTCTTTCTCTCT
>JBBIGA010131678.1:0-22342 GCA_037576975.1 Alestes dentex | reverse complement strand
ATATATATATATATATCACAGCATACAATAATTCCTTAAAAAGTATCTAGCACAGTCCATAAACAGCCTTTGCTCAGTCTGAAGGGCAGCTGGTGTTGAAGTGCTGCTATGGAACGCAGCAGCTGGGGTTTGTCAGTCTTCTATAGACTAAATAGAAGGGCTGGGGAAGAGACCGGCTGTGAAACTCGGCTTTGATCCACTGAGGGTATGTGTCTGGGGCCAGCTGCTGGCTGCTGTCGTCCGTAAAGAGGAAGAGGCCATAGTTTTCTGGGTCAGCCACACGGAATTTAATGGCACATAGGTGGCAGACCTCCTCGGTTGTAGTATAGGGGTTCACCTGCAAAGTTTTTGCTGTGCAGCCATTGTCAACCTCTTGTAGAGCCACCCGCAGGTAATTCTGAACACACACATACATACAAAGAACACATATTTAAAGTATATCCGTTTTGACAACAAAACAACTAAAGTAGGTGTGAGCGGTGCTGACCTAAATGTGATGTGTACAAAATGTCAAATAATGTCAAATAAATAATGTCAAATAAAACTGTAGGTTAAATAGGCATGTGTCGAGCAAATCATAACTAGTGCAATATAATATCATTATCAATTGATTGAATATGGATCAGGGCAAATGCTTTTGTCCTATAATTATAATACAAATAAAATTACAGAGACTGACCGATCACCAAAAGAAGATTAGAAAGTGTAGCATTGTAAAAATAATGTACATGTCAGCAGTTAAAAAGTAGGAGCACCTTCATTTCACATATCCTTTAATCACTAAAGTAAAGTGGCATTTGGCTGACGCTCTCATCCAGAGCGACTAACAGTCATTAGTTACAGGGACAGTCCCCCTGGAGCAACTGAGGGTTAGGTGGCTTGCTCAAGGACACAATGGTAAAGTGGGGTTTTGAATCCACTACTTAGTGGCCATCGGGTTCACAGGCAAGTGTTTTACACACTAGGCTACATGGTACATGGTACAATACCTGAAAGTCTTCTACAGAGGGAAGGTTATTCTGTGTCGTGCGTCGCTGGTGCCACTGGTGCAGCGTGCTGCGAGTGGTAGAGCTGAGAACACAAGCAGCCTGTTCCTCCTTGAAATTCTTGATCAGAGACATGGCTCCATAAGCACTGGTAAGATAGTATCCACCTAGAAATGAACACACAAGGGAGTGATCACAGTTATTCAAATGATCATTTCTACATAATCAGTGTAATGGCTAAATGTGTTCTCTAGAACTTCTAGCTAAGGATGAATGTGGCATCGCTGGGGATAAAACTTGATAGGGCCAAAACTTAGCCCTGAAACAGCTGACATTTTTAATTCACAATGTTCTTCATTGTTACCGCTTTGCAGTTTTGCTCATGTACTGTTTCTGTTTCATGAAAAACTTTGTTTCAATAAATCTTTAATAAATAATTCTTTTTTTTTTTTGCAGCCTACTGCTGCTCCCTCAGTCTCCTGATCAGGACTGCAGCATGTTTCAAGGGACTCTTTTGGGCGAATGTACTAAACACCCTTCACATATTTTGTGTTTGTCTGAGTTGTCACAGTTATAATGGCATTGACTGTATGAGGTTTTATATAGAACCGACAGACCCTGGAACACCGTTAAACATCAATATTTCGAAATTTGCTTAATAAAATGGATAGCAATGCTTTTTGTCAGTTAATGACATCAAACCACGGAACTGAAAGTTCAACAAGGAATTGAAAGAAAGAGAATTTGTGAAAAAGAAAAAAATACATGGAATTTGTAAAACATAAAATAGCTTATGTTATTAAAATAAAATAATTTATTATTTGGAGAATATTTTTACACACTCAGGTTTATGGTTTACTCATCAGGTCTATGGTTTACTCATCAGGTCTATGGTTTACTCAAGTGTCTTCCCTGAAATGAAGAGTAGGGTTTTTCTAGCTAATGATTGAACAGTTCTGTTTTCTAAATTTGTTGTTCATGTAAAATCTATTGTTTAAAGCACATTTTGAAAATCAAGAATGGTTTAAATAAATGAAACCCATCTATGTGACACTTTTTTATTCAAAATAAACATGGTTAGTCTTAGATATGTTAAATACATCTAATAAAGTATGCTGACTTGTATCAAACATACTTATAAAGTCCACATGTTCTCAAAAATTTGAACGGCATATTGTACAGTGAGATTAGATAAGATAAGATAAGCCTTTATTAGTCCCACAAGTGGGAAATTTGCTTGGTATGGCAGAAAGTGGACAGTATAAAATTAAGATCAGCAAAATTAAGTGAAAACAGTAGAATAGAATAGAAGTATAAAAATATATAGAAATTCTCAGTATACTCAGTATACAGTCTAAAAAAGTACAGTATTACAGTTTAGTAATATGTTGAGGGGAGTTTTTCAGACACATGCTTTTTGTTATTATGTAAAGAGCATTATATTATGTAATGTTTTTTTTTCTTTTTGATTAATTTTTGTTTGATGATTTAATTGACTTCAAATTCGCCAATCCACGTGAAACTTCTTGTACTTGTAGCCCCACAGGGATGATACAGCATAAAAAGTTAGTCACTAGGTGGGTTTGTCCCTTACTGCTGGCACCCCCTGAGACTGGAGAGGTAAACGACAACAATTTCACTAAATTACAACATTTGTGTGGCAAGTTGGCTTCTGGGAGGCTAATTACATTCATTATGACACGTTTGTGGAGCTGCGCCGTCTAATGAAATAACGTCAATGCAAAAGTCCAGCTTGTCAATTGACAATATCTTGTGACAAAGGATTAAACTTGACAAACTTTGACACTGCATCACTACAACTTTTTTTGGTATGCAAGTATGCAAGTATGCAAATATTTACAGAATTTGCAACATTTCAACATCTCTAACAGTTTAAGCTAAAATTTTGAAATGTACACTCGAAGTTGCATTTGCCCAGGTCTGTTTAAAATCCATTTGGCTTAGTCAACAAAATGACCATCAATATCCAGTCAAAATTCAGCAGACAACATCTTGTCATGTTAAGGTTCAAACTTCATTAAAAAAAATATACACACCTTGCATCACTACCACATTTTTTGGATTCATGGCAAATTTGAGGCACTGCAAGTGACACATTTAAGCCTGTGCCAAAATTTTAAAATTTGGTTTGTGTACACTTGGCTACAGTTACTTAACTTCTATTTGGCTTGCTAAATAAAATTGTCACCAATAGCCAAATTCAGCAGCCTTATCTGTTTGAACAGTCAATCTTGACAAAATTTTGTAAAGTCATTAAAAATTACATATAGATGTTATTTACCCAATTAAAAAAATAGCCATAGGATATTACCATATCAAGCTACGATATGTTTTCCTCTGACATGGTTAGGTCTATTGTCAGGATTAATTTTGTCTTTAAATCCTTACATAACATTTACATAATTCAAACTTTGAATGAACTCTTTTACCTGTTGAAGTCATTGATCACTACTTATTCTCTCACCCTCGGCCATATGACACACAGTGTGTTTGTGTCTAGTTCATGTCTACACAATGATTAGTTTAACATTCATCCAGTACATCTTCTTCTTTCTCTTTCGGCTTTACCCTTCAGGGGTCGCCACAGCGAATCATCTGTTTCCATTTAGTCCTAAAAAAAATTCATCCAGTACATACAGCCATAAAAAAAAAAGGGACCACTGCAATTTATTTTTAAATCAGCATCTCTATGAGTATGACAACCATTCCATGCCCATGTCTGTTAAATTCCTACATAAGCACCTCATTCTGCTTTATGAGGTACTGATTAGTGATCACCTGAATCGAATCTTGTTTAATGAGGAAAAGCACTTCAGATTGACACATAATATCTTTTGACTTTGTGCTTATGGACAGAAAAAGTAAGCATTCGTAAATCTAAACATTACACGTTACTGAAGGACACATGAGTGAAGTAAGCCTGTCGGTTAGGGCATTTGCCCTGCGATCAGGAAGTCGTGGGTTCGACTCCCAAGACTGCTAAGCACCTCTGCGGTACCCTTGAGCAAGGCACCATCCCCACACACTGCTCCCCGGGCTCTGTGTTCCTGGCTGCCCGCTGCTTAACTTGGTGAATGGGTTAAATGCAGAGGAAGAATTTTGTGCTGTTCACAATGTGTGCTGTGGTGTGCTCACGTATGACAGAATGATCACTTTCACTTCACTTAAATCACCAGGAGAAATTACAAGACCAAGAAAGGGAAGAACAACACAACGTCCACAAACATGCAGTCAAAATAACTCAAAACTGGCTTTTAAAGTAAGTGTAGGTGGTTACATGTTCTGACAAATCTCCTTATTGAATCTCATTGAAAGCTGAGAATAAAACTTAACCACAGTACTGTGCAAAGCTCATTAGTTCTTGCCATAGAGGTGTCAAAACTTTATATTATATAAATGAATATTATTTATATACTTTGTCATGTCCAAACGATTTTTGTCATTTTTTTCAATGTAATTTATAAATCGAAGATTCAATTTCAATTTAATCACAATCCTGGAATTCAGCATCATACTTTTAGTCTACTAGATGTTGAACAATTTAGCAATAGTTTCACGGAAGACCAAACCCAGGTGGAAATGAGTCTGTATAAGAAATGCCTGTGATTGTAACAATCAGAGAACCCCCTGAGATTTCTGAAACATCCCTCCTATTTCTGCTGGAACACAGAGATGACAGACTCCTACAAGTTCCTGCAATGTGTCTTTTTTAGCCCAGTACAAATACAATAGTATCCTTACGAATGGATTATGTAAATGCATCCCAGCAGATCACATCACATCTAAGACGGTATAAGTTTATCCTCATGTCAGTGCGAGAACAGTGTAAAGGTCTACCTTCTCCTCGCAGCAGAGAGGGGTCAAGCAGTTCCATCATGTATTGCACCTCTGTGTCCAGCTGAGGCATGTCACACTGAGCCAACACATAAGTCAGCATGGGCAGGAAGTCATCAGCCCCAAACATCCTCCCTGCCACTGTTCAACAGAAAAAATGTTTTCCAATCACTTCTCATTTCCTTAATCTAATTTCACATGTAATTCTACATCATTTAACTGTTTGATGGTTTTAATAGACAGCAGTGGTCGCACATATTTCAATGTTGTTTTTTTTTCTGTATCATACCTTTTTCAGATTTGTTTGTATACACCAAAACAAAATATTAGTCAACCTTGACATTTTATGAACTTTTTTAAACAAACAGATAAAAGAGATTAGCCAGAACTACTTGCAATTAATATTTTGATGTTGTCCTAGAAAATTTCATATTTGGTGATACACACTAATACACACACGTTCCTGCCCTGCTCACCTGAGTGATCCTGCATCACAGTGTAGATGAGCTTACATACACGTAAGAGCACCATGACTTTCCTCTCTGGTGAGTACATCTTGCACATGGAACGGAGTTTGCGTCGGATCCTCTCAATGGTATGAGGATCTGGAGGCTTGGCTCCATCTACTCCCAGCTCTCTTGGTTGCTTGCCCTTAGCCAAGGCCATGTTTTCTTGCAGTCGCTGCCATACACCACTGCTGACCTGGAACTCATGTAGGGCAGAATCCAATGAACCACGCAGAGGCTTCAAAACACACTTATGCATGGCTCTTTCCAGTGCTGCATCTGTCAGGGAGGAGAAACACATATTCAATATCATACTGTAATTCTAGCGCCAGTTGACCTATGTACAATTAAACATTCATATTCTTTGAGAACTACGTTTTAAAGCCACTACTTAATGTAAGTTTTCCCTACATTATTGAGCCGGGCAAGGCACAAGGTCATTTGAGATTGCTTTAAAAGGTTCTGTACAATAAACAAGCCCTGGAATGCAAACGTATTATAAGCACTTCTACACTGTTAGATACTGAGCACTGTCAAGGTTAGGCATGAAAAAAAATTTACTATTAGCTACTGTAACCGTATAATTCCTTTAGGTTTCTTGGCTGCTGCTTGGCAACTCGAAGCTTCAGCTCCTCCAGATTCTCTATAGGATTGAGGTCTGGAGACTGGCTTGACCTCAATGTGCTTCTTCTTTAGCCACTCCTTTGCTACCTTGCCAGTATGTTTTGGGTCATTGTAATGCTGGAAGACCCACAACCCATCTTCAGTGTTCTGGCTGAGGGAAGGAGGTTCTCATTCAATATTTTATGGTACACGGCCCTATCAATTGGCCCCTCAATGCGGTGAAGTCATCCTGTACCCTTAGAAGAAAAACATCCCCAAGCATAATGTTTCCACCTCCATGCTTGACTCTGGGGATGGTGTTCTTTCGGTCAAACTCAGCATTTCTCATCCTCCTAACACGGCGGGTCGAGTTGATGCCCAAGAGCTTGATTTTGGTCTCATCTGACCACAGCACTTTCTCCCAAGCCTTCTTTGAATCATTTAGATGTTCACTGGCAAACTTTAGACTGGCTGTACATGTGCCCTCTTGAGCCGGGGGACCTTGCGGGCACTGCAAGATTTCAATCCATTATGATGTAGTGTGTTACCAATGGTGTTCTTAGTGATTGCTGTCCCAACTGCCTTTAGATCATTAACAAGCTCCTCCCGTGTAGTTCTGGGCTGATCCCTCACCTTTCTCATTATTGTCCTCACCCCGTGAGGCTGTTGTCACCTTCTCTCCAAGCTTCTTGCTGATGGTCTTGTAACACATTCCAGCCTCGTGCAGATCTACAATCTAGTCCCTGACATCTCTGACGGCGGCTGGTAGCCTAGGGGTTCGGGCGTTCGCCCTGCGATCAGGAAGTCGTGGGTCCAATTCCCAAGCCTGCTAAGCACCTCTGAGATACCAAGGCACCGTCCCCACACACTGCTCCCCGGGCGCTGTGTTCCTGGCTGCCCGCTGCTTCACTTGGTGAATGGGTTAAATGCAGAGGCACTTTCACTTTGACAGCTCTTTGGTCGTGCCCATGGTGGTGGAGAGGTTGGAATGGAGAAAACTGATTCTGTGAACAGGAGCGCTTTATACACATAACGAGTTAAGATCAGGAGAATCTGTAATTGATTGTAATCTGTGTGCAATTTGGGCACACAGCCAGTCTGTGGGAGCCAGAGGTCTGGCTGGGTTGTAGGGGATCAAATACTTATTTTACTCAATGACACACAAATCAATTTATAACTTCTATATAACATGTTTTTTCTTTGATTTTTGGTGGACATTCTGTCTCTCTCCATAAAAATGAAACCTGTTCATTTTTTTGTAAGTCAGCAAACTTACAAATTCACCAAAGGATCAAATAATTATTTCCCCCACTGTAAGTATAGCCACCTATGTGATTAAAGACATTTGTTCTCTTTATGTAGGTCGCTATATGTGACAATTTTTAAAGGTGAAACCATAGTAAGCACATGATACTGGAAGATTATGTGGGTCCCATTTGTGTCCCAGTGATATTACATTTTTATGCAAAGCAAAAGTATAAGACATTATTTTAAACACAGATAAGGTACTGTTAATAACAAGCTATGTGTATGTTTCAGATAAATAATCCTAAAACCAATTAACATCACTTTAAAAACAGCAATTTAGTTGTCCACTTTAGTTGTCACTTACAAAAGTATAAATCTGTTACTCATAGTAGACAGAAAGCAAATCATCTATTTAAAAAAGAGTAAGATTTCAGTATTTCATTAGAACATGGTTTATGCATTTATCCCATTAGCATGCATGCTAGTTAACCACATTTTCTGTATTTGCTCATTTTACACCAAAGTAGCCATAACCCTCTTACTTTAGACCCTGTTACTGTCAGCAGAGAAATCTTGTAAAATTGAGATATTGTTTCTGAGACAGGCTTATAGATTTTTTAAACAGTTAAATACAAGTTTGTATTAGTGGCACCCCAATTATGGAAACACCCATGCCTGTATTCAAATATGCCAGGACTAAGTATTTCTAAATGAAGAAAGACATGTAGAGAAGACAAACATCCAAAAATCTCCATACTTCAAAGACAAAAGCTCAATAAAACAAAGAATCCATATATTTACCAATCTGGTCCTCAGGTATGAGAGACTCAATGGGTGGATTCAGCTCAGAGCCCTGTGTTAAGTAGGCCTTCATTTGTGTCATAAACTGTCGGACGGTCTGTAGCAGGTCCAATCCTGACATGTGGCAGCTGTGGTTCTCCTGCACAAAGCTAACATAGTCCTGTACTAGGCAGCCAAAATAAGAGCTTTTGTCTCTTGATAGTTCAATGATGCGGTGCAGGGCACGTCTCTCGGGAGTTGCCAGCACACCCAGGAGTCCCCTTACCTTATGGAAAGGCCCTTTAAGTGCTCGTGGTAGGATTAAAAGTGATCCTGAGCGATCCCCCACTGGTCCCACGCTCAGGAGCTTCTTAGAGTTTCGAGAAGCTTGTAGCCGTAGCTGCAAGTTCCTCTGAAGTCCTGCTCCATAACTGTCCTCCTCTTCCTCCTCTTTTTCCTCATCACTGCTATAGTCTGTAGATAGGCCTCGGTCTATGCTAAATGACAGATCTGATTGGTGATGGTGTGGAAGTGAATCCAGAGAGTCAGATGAGGAGGTGGATATGTCACTCAGTCCTTGTCCTGACTCTTCTTTCCCATCACAAAGCTTAAGGACATCACCTCTACACCTTGGAGGTGCATCACGGGCAAGGCTGGTTTGGGCCAAGGCCCTGGCTATGTTCTTGTCATCTAGCGCAAAGGTACAGCGGTGATGATCAATGTCTGGCTGCTTTTGTAACACAGGCGGTCCATTAAACTTTTTTGGAGCGCTGTTTTTAAGTCCCATAGGACCTGTGAGTTTGGGTCTCTGCACTGAGCCTTGACTGCTGATTGTCCGTGTAGCATTCACAAGCATTCTCTTCTGACCTGCAGGTGAAGGACAACAAGGCAGGCGGCGAGGTGGAGGAGGCCTGGGTGGTGGAGTGGCCCGGAAACTGCTGGTGGGCACCTGCAGCTGAGAGTTGGGCTTGGAGTCTTCACGAGTGTCTGCAGTGGCTTTCCCTGTGAGTTGTTGGTGTGTCTGGAGAAAAAGTGGATTGAAGAATGACAATGCCTCATTGGAACCACTCTGTTCCTTATGCGGTGCGGCTGAGCAGGAACGGGTCGGTGCCAGAAGAGCAGACTCCTGACTGGGTAAAACTCTGTGTCCTGGTTGGTCCTGTGTCCTTGTTAGCAGTGTTTCAGAGTGCAGGGAGTTGAGAAATTTGTTCTGTCCTATAGAACAAGAATGAACCCCAGAGTCCCAGAATCCTGGCCAAAAACAAACACACACAAAAATAGAAGAATACAGCACATGAGTACCAAAAAAGTCATGCACTCATAAACAAAATCCAAACAGAAAATCCCTGTCTTCCTAGTTAGAGTGTGTGTGTGTGTGTGTGTGTGTGTGTGTCAGACGCACCGAGAAAGTCAGATATAGAGAGAGCAAAGTGTCCTCTGTTGTTACAGTCCACAAGGTCTTGAAGTGAGAAACATTCAGTGACTTCAGCTTTCCTTTAAACTACAGAGGGCTGTCCTGGTCAAATATTAGCACACACATTAACACACCCAGGAGCTGTGAGTCACTCAAATCCAAACAAAGTTTTTGTGTGGACGGGTGAATGTTTCATGCCAGAAAAAGCCCTCCCTTTTCTCCTCCCCTTTCTACCCGGTTCAGTCAGCTGGTGTAATTCCATTCTTCCTGGTTGTCGACCTATAGCAGTTGTGAACCTTCTATTTCCCCTGTAAGATTCTTCTGTTCTTTTAAATCCTTTCAGAGTCAAATGCCAATGGTTATAATGAATTGACCCAAGATAAGTAAATCCCTAAGTAGTGTCCAAAAAACTAAAAATAAAACATTTTTATAACTGTAAGCAGGAATCTGCATTAAAACAAATGCAGTAATCTTGCGCAAAAATTAAAGTGTGTTCTCACCAGAGTATTATTTAACAAAAAATATAATCTGACCAAAGTTGCAGACAATTGTATGGTCATGGACTTACACTCTGATGCTAATTCCATTCATGTCACACATACTTGCCAATGCTAATAATAACATGGAATGAAACCATAACAGGAGACTGACTAACGCTGCAGCAATGAAAGTGAAAGCTCACTTACAATCATATCTGCAGCCAGCTTTAACCATGTTAGAATTACAGGCGAACTCTACATATTTCACAATATGTAAAAAGTATGCAGTAAGAGGTCTTGTCTGTGATCAGTACTTTCATACTTTATTATTACACAAATGTTTTGTCCAGCACTTTAAACCAGCATGAAAATTTGTGCTAAATAATTTATGCTGACATACTAGGAATGGCCAAATATCGTCCCTTGAGGAAATATTAAAAGTTCTGTTACCATGTGCTGACACATCACATCTGTTTATTTACATATTATTAAGGAACTATTGCTAATGACTGTGTTACTGTTGTGGTTTTGGGATGGTGCTGGTCTGAACCCAGTGCAGTACCTGCGCCCAACTTGGCCATTTTCTCTAGCTCTGCGGGAGTCTTTGCGGAGCTGATGGCTTCAGGAAGCTTCAGGGTGAAGGGCAGAACATCTCTTTAGATGAACCCACAGGGCACGGACAAACAGGAAGCGTCAGAAAGGCCAAAAAATAAACAAGTGAAGAAGAGCAAGAGAGGCTTGCCAAAAAAATTACTAAAATATAAGAAAAATAATCCAGAGTTTTACATTTCACCATTCTCACTGGATCTCAAATTTAATCATACTTTTATATGTGGTTATAGGTTTATGTATTTCCCATACCCGATGTTGAAATAAAACCGTATGTAAAACAACTAAACCACTTAGGAAAAGTGGAGAAGACTTTCCATAAAGAATTTTCAACGTCTAACTAGAAAAAAATCTAAAGAAAGCCTCCTCAACTGGGAATTCTTACTTGGAGAGTCACTCAGTGATGTTTGCTTTCAGATTGGTTTTCAGTCTTATTTCACACTTATTTGCTTATGTTTACAAAGCTGTAAATACTGTTGTGAATAGAAACTTGCAGTTTATGTGAAAGCGTATGATAGAGTGGGTAAGATAGTGTGTGTAAGACATATGACAGTTCAAGAAGTGATCATGTTGACCTAATATTTGTGTATGTGCTCACTTGTTTTGTCTCAGTTTTTAAATGTCTTTAAACATCAGTAACTAATTTCAAGTGAGCAGTACAAAAACATCATGTAAACATAAGCTTTAAACATGACTTTATATACATAGACCAATATTTCAGTCTGATGTAACAAGACGCTGTTTATGAGCTTTACCTGCTGATGCAGTAGAAGGCCACAAGACGGAAAAGATCCGCAAAGCTGAGTCCTGAATTTTCCAAAGAGAATGCTAGAACACAACATACCGTTATCAACAAATCATGAACAAATTATAAAACAACTAAAGTTTGTTACTTAAACATCTCTCTGATCATCAATTCTACCAACATTTTCACTTTAAAGAGTCAAGTGGAACAAGCAGATTTATGCATACAAAAGTCACACTTGAATTATTTTGGATTTATTTGGTTATATCTATAAAGACTGCAACTTCTGTTCCATCTCTTGAAGTTACTTACTGATATTTCATACATACTGCATGCACTCCATTGAAAGAGTCTTGGATACAAATCAAAACCTCAACAAATAACATTCTATTTCAAAACTAATCATGAGTGCGGCTTCAGATGTTTGGAATCCATCTAGTTTTACTGCTTTTCTGTGCTTTCTCTCTCTCTCTCGCTCTCTTTCTCTCTCTGAAAGGTGTATTCATGTGATATTTTTAAAAAATAAATCCATAAACAGAACACTCCAAGACTCATCCACACTGTTTACTGTATCTTTGTAAACAAGCATGACAAGAGCAGTCTTTACCCTTCTGTACCATTCTCCACCTGTGTCCTCTACCCTTTACATACTCTGTAGCTTTGCTTATTAAAGAAAGAGTGCTTTAAACACAGAGAGATGACAAAAATCAACAGAGAATTATGGTATATGCACAGATAGGGTCAAAGCTGGAAGAATCACGCAATGGTTTTAATAACACAAAATATAATGTCTGAATGGGAGGCTATGCATACTGTATAGGCTCTCCTTTACAGGGTAGTGGACGATGAGGGATCCCGGCAAGCTATTCACACGAAGAGAGAGCACCTTTCGCTGAAGCGTAGCTGATCTTCGCACCAAAAACGCCTGCAGGGGGCAGAGGTCGCAAACATGACTACCACAGGAGTCGAAGGATAGCACGAGCACCTTCTATAGTTGTACTTATCTAATAGTGGTCACATATGTACATGCATTACATACACACACTACCGAAAGCTTTTTGCATGCACTGATCTTCTACATTTGCATGTTACTCAATTAATATTTACTTAAAATACACACATTATTCTTTGATAACAAATACATTTTCAGTATGTTCACCAGTTACATTTCCTTTCAGTCATAAAATGTCATATTTTTTATTCATCACTACTAGCCTACAAAAAGCCACCCAATATAATTATAATGTGAATCACCAGACAACCAGACAAAAGCGAGCAATTAAGAGATGAAACAGCAACAAGTGCATTTAAAGTTAAAAGACTAATCTAAATATTAACTCTGCATCACCACACAACCAGTTAATAGGATGCCAGACACGCACTGTGTCAGATTCTTTCATCTTATAAAGGAAACATGTTTTATTTGACACCTTTTTGATAGTTATTCACTCAACAACTTTCCAAGAGTAAAAATCTGCAGTTTATGAATTAGTGTTAAAAACCTGGTGAGCAATAACTTTTGACTGGTAGTGCACATGCACACACACAGAATTCTTGCTCTTACCCCTGCTGGTTGCTGTAGTAGGATGTTGGTGGCCTCCTGCTCTGTAATAGACAGAAGTAACCAGATGGGGTGTGTGAGGGTGAGCCTGTCCAGCACACTCATGCGTCTGCTTACACTGTTGCTCACACAAGTCCCTATCAAAGGGGACTGCAAGTAAACTCCACTCACTTCTCCCTCCACTCTACAAGAGGAGAGGGAAAGAAAGAGACATACAAGCCCATTGTAAAGCTGCAATTTCTCTGAAACATAGTTAAAAAGACATTCAGAACTTTAATTGGAGTAAAGGTTAAATATATTATTTACATGGCACTCGAGTATAAACTGCTGAAACTGTGGTGACAAATCTTTTCAGTAGTGCTCCAATTCCACTTTTTTGTTTCAAAATTAGGGGCTTCAGTTCACCATTTGTTTTGCTTTAATAATGTATACTCAGTTACTTCTCATGTGTCATAAGGAATATATTTAGTGTTATTACAGTAATATACTAGTAACACAAAGAGTGAAAAAAAGAGGGGAGTTTTTACTCACTCTGGGTAGAGAGGGACTTCAGGCTCTCTGGTGTGTCTCTTTGAGGCTGTATAAACCATTTCCTGCTCCAACTGATCAAGTTCTGATGCAAATGCATCTACCAACTACAGAAAAAGTACAGACACGGAATGTTAATGAAGACAGCAAATACCAGAGACAATAAGAGACATAACCTCTGAAAAGAATGAAAGAGAGAAAGGACACAATGACAGGACAATAGCTCTGCTTTCTTTAGAATAAACAAATGCTTCAGCCTCTTCTGATATCCATCCAGGGGCAGGAAGTCGGTCATCTTCCGGTGCTCAAAAAGCCCGTTCAGGAAACTGGACATGTTACCATTACAGTCCCAAAACAGCCAGTGAAGGTTACTACTTCATGTAGTCCACGTAATACCTCCAGTAAACTCAGAAACTCCAAATTTTTCAGTTGCTACTGAAGAGGCATAAACATTTGGTCCAGTTGTGAACACCATTTGGAAAGGACGTGACAGTATAAACAGACTTGGATCCAGAGTTTGCCCACATCCTTGAATTTGTTTTCCTCAAATCCACTGAGGAACCAATAAAACCCACATTTCTAAAGCATGTTTCTAACATTTCTAAAGCAATCTTGTTTTCTTTTGGCTCATATGAAACAAAGAACTCCACTATTCTGGACACTCACCCTGTTGTCTTCCTGTATTACATCAGTTTTTTTTAAGTAGGGTATCAAAAACCACAGAATTGGAACCCAGCTCCAGTTACCAAAGGTTCTGTGCTTTTAATAGCGGTGTAAATGACCTCTGTTTTTTGGCTGTCATAAACTCAAAAAGAAGTCCAGGCCTAAAACACAACACTGTTACTGAAAGCAATTAAACTGCTATAGAATGAATAGACAGGTAGGTGGACATAAGCTTTTCATGACATTAGAAAAAACAGTGAGTTCCAAGTGGACTGTTTTTCGCTGTATAAAATGGACCGTATGAACTTGGGAAGGAGTTGTAATATTTGTAACTTTCACAGTGTTAACATACGACATTCAGCTCTTTTATTTAGAAACAGCAACGAAAACAAACAAAACCATAAAATGAACCCTTTAAAGCCCAGCAGACAATACTAACCCACAGATGGCAGCATCTCCACACTACCAGATTCGGAGGTTGCATTCCTCACTAAACACCACATAGGCCTGAAATGGCTTTTTTTGAAGTGCAAACATAAAGCTGTTTGCATTTTATGTCCAAAATTGATGCCAAATAATCTAAGACAAAAATCTGTATGTTGTGTAGTGCTTTGTGTATGGTGTAGATTGCAGCTTTGACAGCAGCTAAACAATTGCAAACACTCAACACTAAAAGTTATTCCACCACCATGAATCCACAGTAAATTTCGATTCGGTTCTATGGTGCACATGATTAAAGCAAACAGAGCTAAGGTCAAATCAAGATAGATGAAAACAATAGACAAAAAGATGCACACAAACACATATTAAAACAGAATATTTCAAACAGCCAGAGAAGACAGCATACACCAAAGCAGCACAGGCTGAGTAATGAAAAGAATGAGTTTCCTAGATACAGCTGTAGCCCAGTACAAAACTGAAAAAAACCTACTGATATAATTTTTAAAATATAGTCATAGTGCTGTGCAATACACAGCATATATGAGAGGTTGACCAATTATCGGCCGGGCCGATTAATAGGGCAGTTATTTGGCCATTTTTACATTATCAGCATCGGGAGATATCTGTGCATATTAAGGCCGATTAATAGCCATGCACATTTATGGGCAGTGTCAGTGCCCGATCCGTGGCGGCTGCCCAATCAGTTCCACGCACGCATAGCCGCCATGTTGGTGCCCGATCGGTCCCAGGTCTTAAAGATAAGATAAACCTTTATTAGTCCCACAAGTGGGAAATTTACATTGGTTTATGGAACTGTTGAACAAGCCTAAATTTTATTTCAACAGGTAATGTTTTGGGTTTTTTTTCAATGTAAAAATTACATGTTTACATATATATTATGGCTAAGTAAAACTAAATAACTGTTTTCTTAACTTTATACTAAAATATTTTTTAAAACTATAATCTCATACAGGCATAACAATATATTTTGAAACATATTGGGAACTGAATTTTAGTATTATTACTGAGCACTAGTTTGCTGCATCATAAGACTGAACCTGCTTCAGGGAAACCACTACCTCTTTATGTCAAGCGAATATGCAGAGCGAAAACATAAGAAAGGAGTCTATAGAATGAGATGGAGGTTATGAAGTCATATCTTACCTTCAAAAAACACCCAGGTCTGTCCATCCTGTAGGGCAGGGTACCTGAGTTCATGGCCATGTTGATGCAGCTGTCTAAGGACCCTGCTTGTTCAACAGGAATGGGGAACAGACATTAAGACATGAGACAAGCTGTGTCTGCACTACCCAGGTGGCAGAAGATTTTTATGATTGTTTCAGACCACTTTTCCTCTTCATTTGGTGCATTCGTGTTTCTGTCAGGCTGTGTGTAACTTGTGTATGCCTGACTTGCTCCACTGTGTGTTTGTGTGTGTGTGCAGGAAGTTAACAGAATGAAAGAGCCATCTGTGAGCCCTACTTTAAAGTCTACTGGCTAAAGCCAGTGCCACAGTATACTGGCTAATAATGTTTACATTTTTGCTTATGCTTTGTACGCTTAGCAAAAAAGGTTCTTTTTGTGCTAAATAAGACACTTTTATTCATTTAAAAAAGGTTATTTAAAGAACCATGTACAGCATATACGTTTAGACTGTTCTTTGATTGTCCATGGTTCTTTTTTTAACAATTGTCTGTACTCAAAAAACCCTTGAAGGACCACTACTTAGAGGGTCCGATTGAAAATTGTCTTGGAGAGGATTCATTATCTATAAACCATCTATACATCACTGTCTAAAAGTTTGAAATCAATGTTTTTATTCATGTAAAATAGGTTCTGTTGCATATACAACGATTCTCATATCATGCTAACGGTCTATAGGTTTCATACAACATGTAAGAAGCCATAAATATGAAGAAATATTAGGTACTTATTTTCACTTAGAAAATCAACAAAGCGTGTCACTTGACCAGGGGCACCCAAACTTGCTCGTACAACTCAAAGTATTACTGAGCAACAATATGACAAATAGCAGTCTTTTGAATGGGAGTATCTGTTCTTCTTAACCATTAAAACACACACACACACAGATTGATATTATACACACCCCAGTTAGCCTGCAGAAAACCCAATTACACGGTCTGACTCACTAATTAGAAGAGAATAATGTCCACATTGTGTTCAAACTTTATCAAACACATGCATATAAGAAGGAATTATAATGTAGAACTGACTGTAAAATGTCTATTTACAAAGTTGAGAGACTTTAATCCTTCGTTTACAAACCACACTGTTGTATTATTATTACTTGGCTGCATAACATGGACAAAATATTAATACTGTGATTGTATTGCTGCATATTATGACTGTGGTATGACTTACATTGGCCTGTCAATAGTGTAACATGAACCTTTTACGTATTTTCCAACCCAAACAAACTACAGAGATTTAATATAACAAGCTCTGATTAACTTCTGCTCTTCACCGATAGGACTCTTAAAGTCACGTTTTAGACAGTTGAATATCTTTTGAATATTTTTTAGCATTTACGATCATAGAAGAAACATGACTCTTCGACACTAGAAAAAAAAACGAAAAAAAGGTGTGTAAAACAGTCTGATTTTTTGTATTAATCCAAGGAATTGAGGGACTAACCGTGATGCGCTGTTTCAGGTGACAGTTAGCTCCATCCAAGATGACTTCATTCGGCTGCTATCGATCATCTATCATCACTTTACTGATATCGGAGTACCTGCCGTCTCTTTAGTACCATTTTAACATCTTCACCATTTCCACTCGGCACACAGCTCGGACCTGCCGAGACCCCAACGGCAAAAAAAAAAAAAAAAGATAGAATCACGTTTCTCCGCCGCCTCTACCTCTGGGATGCAGCAGATATTTACAGAAAATATGGCTAACTTTTCAAATATAATCTGCCAACTGCAGGAAGAAAGTCTCTTTTCTAATTCAGCTGTGTGTGTGTGTATCTTCTCTATTTGTGGTTTCAAACTCCCCAGAAAAGGTTATGTCACAAGACAGCCATTGTTCTTCAGAATTTCCACCATTCTTACAAACACTTCGACATGTATTCCAACTCCCACCAATACTCAGATTTAAGTATTATCCATAGTCCATGATCAATTCATGTACTTTAACAGAACTCGTTTTCTGCTGTTTATTATAGTGATTGGTTTTACATAACGTCTGGTCCACTTTTTCAGCCAGCTCCTTTTGTTCTTGTGGCTGCATACACTGTATCCCAATCCCCGGCCGGTCTTCATTAGCACACATCCAACATTTTCATTTTGTTTTCATTTTATAAGCTGACAGTCAGGAATCAAGTTTGGTCCATTTAAAGTAATCGCTCTCGGTTTCAATTAATTCTGTAAAATTTTCAGGATTCAGTTTAAACCGATAATTCAGTTTCAGCAGCCGATGACAGACAAGAAATATGCAACTGACTTCAAACTTTTGGATACTAGCAAAGCTGGTTTATATGGTCTTTATTTGACACTTACAAAGTCGTACAAAGCCTTTTTTTTAACATATAATAAGACAGCTTTCATCATCTTTCCATGTTTACATATGCTTTTCACTAAAATCACACCTTCAAAATCATACATTCAAGGAACTTTTGATGGTGGGTTGTATAAACTCAATAATTATTCACATTTTGCCCGATAATGACACAGATATGTTGGTACATCCTGGCCATTTTCACCCTGTATGCTTCCTCTGGCACAGATCCTGATGTATAGATACAATCTCAGACTGAGAATAAATTAAGGCTGTACAGTGGGTCAGGAAGAGCGAAAGACGGCAGAAAAATGACAGTCAATATGTAAGCCAGATTCAGTTGTGCTGCACTGTTTGGCATCCCTGAAGATGACAGCACGCATCTGGAGGCAGCACAAATCGGTCCCAAACACTCCCTCCTAATCAGACAAAGACAAATAGACAATGAGAAAATAACAGTAAAATAAACAACTTTAATACACCAAAGCAAAGGAAAATCCCACAATGGGGAAACTGTTGAAATCTTTTATTTCAGCTATAAAGAAAACATTTTGAACGTGAAATTATTTCAGTCTGCCTGAACTGGAAAAGACCTAATGGTGCTAATACTTTATTCTTCAATTCCATGTATTCCTTTGCCACCTCTCCATAAGAATGGCAATGTCAGTAACTTACCCTCAGCTATGGTTCCCTTTCTGAAGACACATCTCCCTCTGCCCCACTGCTGGCATTGTGGTCCACTTTAGAGCGCAACGCACCCTTCTCTCTGCCTGACTCGGAGCTGCCTTTTGACCTTGTTTTCTCCTTACGCTGCTGCTGTTTTTCTAGTTTGGAAAGCTTTACATACAGGGCAGAAAAGAAGACAGAGGCTTGCACACAAACGTATATGCACCCCGAAAAGAGATCGTATTTAATCAATGTTAAACAAAATACCGAACTGTACAGAATCATAAAATACAAGCTTGAAATCTGTGTAATGCTTACACTTACAATCATAAGGTTTGTAATATTGAGGCGTGAGCAACATTTAATAGTTGTAACTACTAGGGGTGTAACAACTGAAGTTTCCATTTAAGTTGCCTTTTGATTTAATGTATTGTTGCATGTGTTTATTTTAAATCATTCTTCTCCAAGAGAATAAAACGCTTTCCATGGAATCTGGCAAAATAAATAAATAAATAAATAACTGTACCTTGCCCCTTTACAGCAGTGTCTTTTGAGTCTTGAGGCTGAAGTTTTAAACACAGCTATAAAACAGTCACTACAGTTTGTGGCTTGAAAATACCAGCATATGTATGTGCATGCACACATATACACACTCGCAGGGGCAGCTGGTGTCCTGAGAGTTGCTCCTGTGATCAGAAGGCCATAAGTTCAAATCCCAGGACTGCCAGTGGCCTCCACTGAGGTACTGTCCCCACACACTGGTCCCCGGGTGCAGAGTTGCTGGGTGCCCACTGCTTCACTCGGGTGAATAGGTTAGATGGGTTAAATGGGTTAAACAAAGAGACGAATTTCACACTGTTTGCGGTGCTATGGTGTGTACATGTAAAGCTATACTTAAATCAACATCTGCTTATAACCACGTTATAAGCAGATGTTGATTTAAGTATAGCTTTACAGGTATGAAGAACAGATGTGGACTAAAGCGCTGACGCACGACGCTCTGCTAAATGCCGTAAACGTAAACATAAACGTACATGTGCGACAAAAATGGCTACTTAACACATATGCACAGGCTAATAAAGTGTATAGTGACCATTTGTCATATGTGAATGCACCACAGTACAGTGTGAACAGCACTAAATTATTTCTCTGCATTTAAAGTAAAGTGTCCCCTTATAGTCACGCATGAACACACCACAGCACAGTGTGAACAAAGTGAAATTCTCTCTCTGCATTTGACCCATTCATCAAGTGAAGCAGTCGGCTGCCACCAATGAGGGGCGCCGGGAGCAGTGTGTAGGTTCGGTTCCTTGCTCAAGGGTACCTCAGTGATGACACTAGCAGTGCTGGGATTCAGTGCCACAACATTCTGATCGGAGGGGCAACTCCCTAACCACTAGGCCACCAGCTTGACAGCAAAAGCCCATCCATTTTACACCCCTAGGAACTATCATTAACTACTATGTAAATTATGTAAGATGTGATACCTGTTTAGCATCTGTGGGCCCAGAGGGAGACTCTATATGAATGGTAACAGGTCCATCGTTCTGGATGTGCACCTGCATGTAGGCACCAAACTGGCCATCTACAAAACAAAATAGAAACCAATCACTCTTTATTTGGTTGACCATGCAAGTTACTGCAAATAATTTTACATTATACTGACATTTCTTATCCACCATTTTATTAATATCTCAAATTTGAACATAAAAGTCTTTACATAAAAGCCTTAGAATAATCACTCATAAGGGAGTTTAGTCTCACCTTTGATGTGTTCTGGCTTGTATGCAGTCCTCATCTGCTCCAGAATGCTGTTGTAAAAGGGCTGGGCCAATTCAGCTTGCATAGCTGAATGGAAATCAGGCTTGTTGCCTTTGAGAATACACTGCAGTGTGAACTGACTTACACACAACACCTCCAGTTGTGTATCCATTACACTGCGACTCCATGCACGGCCATTCTCATCCTCAAATACACGAAGGTTCAAGATCTTACGAACTCTGATAAAAAATACAAAGACACACATATATATACTGAAACGAAAAGTGGAATGCTTAGACACACTCTAACTGCAAATAAACAAAGCTTTTCTTTTAATCTAGTTATGGCTGGCTATAAGCACAACACAACAACCAACAACCAAGCCGAACACTGTACAACACTCACATATAATCTGCATCTTTCTGTGTGTCCTCAGCTGATATCCCAAGCAAAACACAGAGGCCTCTCCCAATGGAACTGATCTGTTCCTCTCCAACTATTGCAAGACATAAAAAGTGAGACAAAGATCCAGGGTACTAACTCACAATGAGAGAGTAATTTCAGTCCTTTCTAGCCGTTACTGGACAACTGTATTATCTATTCAATCATAACCTGAGAACTAACACGATACATTATATGGACAAAAGTATTGGGACACCTGACAAATACACCAACACGGACTTTAATAACATTACAAATAAATACATAACATTTAATATGGAGTTGGCCCACCTTTGCAGCCATGAGCTTCTACTCTTCTTGGAAGGGTTTTTACAAGATTTTGGAATGTTTCTGTGGAGCATTCATTATGTAGCGCATTTATAAGGTCAGGCACTGATGTTAGACGAGAAGGCCTGGTTCGCAAACTGCATCCCAAAGGTGTTGGATGGGGTTGAGGTCAGGGCTCTGTGTGTGCCAGTCAATTTCTTCCAAACCAAACTCATCCAACCATGTCTTTATAGACCTTACTTTGGGCACTGGCCACAGTCTTGTTGGAATAGAAAAGGTTCTTCCTCAAACTGTGTCCACAAAGTTGGGAGCATCGCATTGTCCAAAATCATTGGATATAAGAGGCCTAGCCCAAACCCTGAAAAACAGGTGTGTCCCAATACTTTTGTCCATATAGTGTATTTAGCTCAAAGTCGATATGCTACATGGGTTAATTAAGTCATTAACAGGTCTGAACATTTGATGTATCGGCGATTACTCATTTAGTATACTCACTCAGTATACTCATTCAGTAAACACATTCAGTAAACTCATTCAGTTCATTCGTTTCGATTGGGCCAAACAGCAAATAGAACCAGAACCATAACACGACTTCTAATACAATGTTATTTTGCCCATGTCTCTGCTGTGGTCCTCACCGGTCACGCTGGCTTTAGTGACTCTCTGAATGATCGCTTTCATTGTTTAGGTCAGTCGCTCCGCTTTCCCAGCAGTCACTCCCTGCGTGCGCGTCACAGAAACGTCATCATGATGCACTCCTGCACGTCACACGGCACTGTTCTAAATCAGGAAACAACGATAATTTAAAAATATTAATATAATATGTAATATCTCGAAATATCTTTGGTGTGTATGTTAGAGAACGACAAATATGTTTTTTTTCTATGGCCCATGCCGATATTTAGAAATCAGGGTCGGTTTGCGAGGCTGTTTTTTTTTTTTTTTTTGTAATTTCCCCCACCACCTCATATAATCTGAAAATTCCACAAACATTTTCACATTAAAAACATTTACTGAACACTTTTTACACACACTTATTAAGTATAAAGGAATAAACAATAATAATGATAATAATGTTGCTTGACGGACACATTTTCAAGCCAAATGGTCATAATCTAGTGATCGCAAAAAAATATTACTTAACACATGCAAGGACTACACAAACCACTAGCGATTAATTTATTAAAGCTTGACCCAGGCACGTTTAATGAGGAGAGCTAACTGCACTAAATCGTGTGTATATTTTACAAGA
>JBBIGA010131609.1:0-22367 GCA_037576975.1 Alestes dentex | reverse complement strand
GCCCTTCCTGACACAACCCTCTGCATTTATCCGGACTTGGGACCAGCACAAGGAATCACTGGCTTGTGACCTCTTATGGTTGCATTTTAGCCCTCCAGTCACTCTTGGCTGGATATTTTTGGGTGGTGGAGCTCAGAGTGTCCAGAATGGTAGGTGTTTCAAATAATGTGGCCAGTGAGTGGAAGCACAAGGTGGTGTTTCTAATAAAGTGGAGGGTGGGTGAAGGTGGTGGACTGTATAAGACTTCTGAAGTTGAGCCCAAGACGATTCCAACAGACCACGGCTAACAAAGATTGACGTGGGCCGTGAGCGATGAAATTTTTAATTAGGCTGAATTAATGGAGCACAGTCACAGTCAGTTATATCTGCCACCTGATTAACATGTTTCAGCCACATGACACATAAGTTGTGTATTTTTAGAGGAGCAGGTGTGAAAATGAAAAAATGAAGTGTAAAAAAAAAAGCATAATCCCCACAACTCCCCATTGAATCACACGACACATGATCTGCTGGCAGTTTTTTCAACAAATCCTTCCTGGGCTGGGATTAGTTAGCAGTGATGTGACTCAGACCCAAATAAAGAACAAATATAGAAAAAGAGTGTTTCTAATAAAGTGGTGAGCAAAAGGAAGCATAAGGGTTATAAAGTTGCCAGTGATACAGTTGCCAGTGAGTGGAAGCACAAGGTGTTTCTCATGGAGTGGCTAGTCAGTGAAAGTACACATATTTTTAGTTAATAAGATGAATAAATCTAAACTTTAATTGTAGTATGTTTAGAAGAAAACCCCTTATCATTAAATTAGCTTCTGTGCTGGGATTTGCTACTAGTGGCCTGTCTCCTGTGCTGGGATTGGCTAGTTGTGGCCTGTCTCCTGTGCTGGGATTGGCTCGAAGTGGCTTGGGTCCTGTGCTGGGAGTGCCTAGTAGTGGCCTGTCTTCTGTGCTAAGACTGTCTAGTTGTGGCCTGTCTTTTGTGGCCTGTCTTCTGTGCTGAGATTGTCCTGAAACTTGAATGTGTCCTCATTTTGTTAGTCGCTTTGGATAAAAGTGTCTGCCCGAATTATTGTAATGTAATGTAATGAGATTGGCAGGTAGTGGAATGTCTTCTGTGCTGGGATTGGCTAGTAATGGGATGTCTTCTATGTTGGGATTGGCAAATAGTGCCCTATCTTCTGTGCTGGGATTGACTAGTTGTGACCTGTCTCCTGTGCTGGGACTGTCTAGTTGTGGCTGTCTTTTGTGTCTTCTGTGCTGAGATTGACCTAAAACTTGAATGTGTCCTCATTTTGTTAGTCGCTTTGGATAAAAATGTCTGCTAAATGATTGTAATGTAATGTAAAGAAATTGGCTGATAGTGCCCTCCTGTGCTGGGAATGGCTTGTTGTGGCCTGTTTTGTGCTGCGAATGGCTAATAGTGGCCAGTCTTCTGTGCTGGGATTGGCTAATAGTGGCCAGTCTTCTGTGCTGGGATTGGCTAATAGTGGCCTGTCACCTGTGCTGGGACTGGCTAATAGTGAGATGTTTTCTGTGCTGTTACTGGCTAGTAGTGGCCTGTCTCCTGTGCTGGGATTGGCTAGCTGTGGCCTGTCTCATGTGCTGGAACTGACTAGCAGTGGAATGTTTTCTGTGCTGGTATTGGCTCATTGTGGCCTGTCTCCTGTGCTGGGATTGGCTAGTTGTGGCCTGTTTCCTGTGCTGGGACTGGCTAGTAGTGGCCTGTCTTCTGTGCTGGGGTTGACTAGTTGTGCCCTGTCCCCTGTGCTGAAACTGAGTAGCGGTGGAATGTCTTCTGTGCTGGGATTGGCTTGTTGTGGCCTGTCTCCTGTGCTGGGGTTGGCTAGTTGTGGCCTGTCTCCTGTACTGGGATTAGCAAATAGTGGCCTGTCTCCTGTGCGGCGACTGACTAGTTGTGGCCTGTCTTCTGTGCTCGGATTGGCTATTAATTCCCTGTTTTTGTGCTCAGACTGGCTAATAAAGTGACATCTCCTGTGCTGGGATTGGATAGTAATGATCCCCTCTACTGCTTGGACTCGCTAATAGCCTCACATGTAGATAATCTATCTTGGGAACATGAATTAATATATGATTGTAGGGTAGTAGGGTGGGGGTTGTTGGAATACAGGTGAGAGAAAGCACCTCACCTGTAGAGACCAAAAAGGTGAGAAACTCTTGATGTGGGATCATTCCAACCCGATCTCACGACTTTTCGTACAGCCATCACGATATACAATGTAATCAAAATACGTGCTGTGATCACGCTTTAGGGCGTTTTTCGTGCTAAGACAGCGCTTCACTTTTTCATGCTAGGACACGAAAAAGTGCTCTCGACGAAGGCGGTCGCATCTTTTTCCTCTCCCTCCCCTATCTCTCCTGCTCGCTCTCTTGTCTCGCCCTGTCTAGTTTCTGTCTGTCTCTGAAACTCTGTTTGCCCTGCTCTCCAAACAAAGGAAATTATGGATTTGATCAACTGGTCTCTGAACGCAATTGACACCATCTTCTCGACAAGAAACCTGAGTTCAGGGGAACCCATCTGTCCTGCAGGAACTTTTGCGGCTGGATACATGATGGACGGGTGGGGGAA
The DNA here is from genome assembly GCA_037576975.1 of Alestes dentex. Classification (NCBI taxonomy): domain Eukaryota; kingdom Metazoa; phylum Chordata; class Actinopteri; order Characiformes; family Alestidae; genus Alestes; species Alestes dentex. Next base: position 19,786 of record JBBIGA010131609.1, on the reverse strand, counting down.
GTGGCGCGTCATGTGCCTGGCAGCTCTGTCCCTGGAGGACATTGAGTATATCTGTCTATTCAGAACAGGCCACTACTAGCCAGTCCCAGCAAAGAAAACATCCCACTATTAGCCAATCCCAGCACAGGTGACAGGCCACAAATAGTCAATCCCAGCACAGATGACAGGCCACAACTAGCCAATCCCAGCACAGGAGACAGGCCACTGCTTGCCAATCCCAGCACAGAAGACACCCCACAACTAGCCAATCCCAGCACGGAAGACAGGCCACTATTAGCCAATCCCAGCACAAAACAGGCCACAACAAGCCATTCCCAGCACAGGAGGGCACTATCTGCCAATCTCTTTACGTTACATTACAATCATTTGGCTGACTCCCTTCTCCCTGTTCCAAGGACACCTGTGGCGGACTTTTGGACTAACACAGGCTTACTCACACACACACACACACACTTACATACAGACCATCGTACCCTACCCCCATCCCACGCCTTCAATACTTCAGCCCCCAGTGTAGAAATAGACAGGTCTGTTGACCACCACTCTACCCCTGCCCTCATGTTTATGAATTTCTCTTATTTTACCTGCTACCTGTCGACTGACCTGTCTATTACCCAGTATGTGATGTCTGTATTTGTATGGTCGGGGAGGTCCAATTTCGCTGCATGTAACGGTGTAGTGACAAATAAAGGCTACATCATCATCATCATCATCATTATCATCACTACCCTTGTATTTTAATGCGCACTGTGTAACACTGCCAGTATCTGCATTAATTGGTGACTTAGGGTTAGGGTTAGGGTTAGGGACTTTCCCCATCTCACGGCATTTCAACCTGTTTCAACCTCTTTGCAAACAAAAATGATAAGGAATCAACTCATTATTCGTTGTCCTAGCACGAAAAAAAGCCCTAAAGCGTGATCACAGCACGTATTTTGATTACATTGTATATTGTGATGGCTTCGCGAAAACTTGAGACAGGGCTCATCTTTCTTAGTGCTTTAGCAATCTGTGTGACATCTGCCTCTTCTTCATCTGTTCCTTCTATCGGCATCAGATCCAAAAACTGCTATTTTAAAGTTTAAAGTGGAGAAAGCAACTGACTCGTTAACTTTATTACCTGAGAGGCTTGTTCACTGTGAGCCTTAAATCTGGGTCACAAGTGAATCTGTAAACATTTCTATCTTAAAATAATGCAAAAAGTGTGGATTTTACAATGTGTTTACATTTGGGGTGGCTAATTTTTGTGTATTGTTTAGCATTTTAGCATGAACTCTGAATGAAAGTGGAGGACAGGTGCTATGTTTTACATATCTCTTCAGAAACAGCAGAAAACCCTATTTGTGGGCCTTTTCTTCCTCCTTTGTTCAGATTCCCGCAGTGTAAAATGAAAGACATTTTCCTCAGGAGATGAAGGGAGGGAACCGAGTGCAGAAAACATTCAGAAAGTCACAAATTACACAGGCAAATAAAGGCTTTGCCAGCGAGGCAGCAGCAGTGAGGCAGAGGAGTATATTAAAGGCTACTGTGTTATTGTGCTGGGTGTCATCATTCTGGATGCTGATTACATGTTTCAGGGGTGTTTAAATGAGGCCTGTGGACAGCAAATCTCATACAGTGCTTTTCGAGAATGTACAAGTGTGTGTGCATGTGTGTATGTGTGTCGGGTGTTTTTGTAGAAATATACTGACAAAAGCAATCAATAAATCAATGCAGGTGCTACTCTGTGTATTATTTAAGAACTTGTGAATTATTCAGTATATACTATGAATTGTTATATACTATGTATTGTTATATTATTCAGCATATACTATGTACTATGTAAGTATTTATTATGAAAGTTGAGATTGGAAAGCAGACTGGCCAAATTAAACTGTCTATCAGTTTTCTGAATTTTCCAAAATGTCTCATAACTGAATTGTAGAGAAATAAAAGAAGCGTAAATTAGATTTTGACTGTAAGAAATTAACTAAAAGAAAAGAGAACAGTAAAAAATCGTCTGTCTCAGTGTCCAAATGACCAAACAGCTCAAAATAAAGTGCCAAACTCAAAATAGCTTATGACTTTGAATTAAAAGAGCTTATGAATCTGTACATGTTGTTCACACATAACTGTACATATTCATATGTGGCACTGGATGTTGACAGTAAACATTTCCCATTTTAAAGAAATGCAATATTACAGGTGCTATTAGGGTCACCTTAGAGCACAGGAAATGAATGATGTCAATCATTCTTCTTTTCATTCTGTATGTCCTGAGGACACTGATGATCAGTGCCTCATTCTCACAGCTGTGGGTGATGGATTGTTTTCATTATGATTTTAGCATTCTTTCTGTATTAAAGATACTATCTATTTTTCACAAACGTATGGAAACACATCAGTAATAATTGAGTTATGACGTTGTGTGTATGAAGCGAAGGCTGTGCTGTGGGGATTCTGTTGGTTTCATATTCTTTTTCTAAAGACACAAGAATATGAAACCAATATCTCAGTGAAAGCTCAATATTTAGTACTAGTCCCAAGTGGTGGACTAAGCAAAGCAAAGGCTCTGCTCAGCAGTAAAGAGAGAAGGCTCAAACACACCATCATTAAAGAAAGCTCATCATTAAAGCACTGTCCACAGTGGTGGTAAAACTGAACCAGATATCAGCCTCTAAAAATTCCCTCACAGAAAGTTATTCCATGAAACTGTTATGGTTGCGCCACCTGATATCTGAGACATTGTTCTACCAATGTCTTGAAAAGCTTTTGGTTTTAAAACTAAGGCTTAGAGGGATACAAATAGTCCCCGAAGAAAACAGATTCATTTCAGATTTCCCAATATCTTACTATCATTAGCATCCATATAAACACTCAGAGACATGTAGAGCTTCACTGAAGGTCAAATAAAATGCCTATACTTTTGTTGGAGACATCTGGTTCACCTCCACTGTAAAGAAATCAGAGTCCCTGTAATGAACCATTTCACACCAAACACACTTTTTGTTTTAAAGCCCTGAATTATGGGGTAATTTTTCCCTATAAAGAATCCAGAGAAGAATGCCTTTGGGACAAATACACTGATTAAACAATGCAAACAATGTCAGGTCTGGGAAAAGTGACTGTGGGTGGCCGCTAGAGGCCACCATTGTTTAAGTTTAGTTTTTGGGGACTTTTATGTTGACAGGGTTCACTGGGTATGGGTTTATGGTTTAGTAACGGCTGTGTTTAGTTTGGAGTTGATGTTTTGATTTGGGTTAATGGGGTTGGTTTAGTATTTAAGGGCTTTAGGGACCAACAGTAGGTGTCGGTCCATCGTCTGCGTAGGTTGATGTTCTCTATCCTCCTGGGTAATAGCTGTACTGTGTCTGACCCTTGAGTCAGTTATTGTTTTGTTTTACTTTGCTTTGAAAAATAAAGAAAAGACAAAATGCAACACTTCAACTACCCCTGGTGCAAGTGTGCCTGCTTTGTGTGTGAGGAGAAGGGGGCTCTATGTGACACATAAATTTGGCTTACATTATCAGCTCAAGTGTTACAAGTGAATGGAAAACATAAACAGCTTCATTTCTGACTCAGCATTTATATATGAATGGGAGAAATGCATTGCAGTTTTTCACAGAATCCACCAATCTGTGACTAGATAGCACTGAGCAAAAGTCGTAAGCCACCTATCGTTTCTTCATATTTTGCTTCCAAAGATCCAGAATTTATTTTATTTTTAATGTAGTCTTGAGAAACAGTTCTCTAGGCTTCCTGAAGGACTTTCAAAGGCTCATTTTCCGTCTAGTCTCTGAACCTGACCAGTTCGGAGGAAACTTTTTTCTTTGTTAAGCAATACAGTGACCTACGTAAGAATCATTCAAGCATAAAAAGTCATATATTCATCTATCACTGGCCTGAACCAGTGAAGAAACAGGTGCAGGTGATTCCAGATGATCACGCCAGTGATTAGTATATTAATGATGCTGAATGCTGAGAGGTTAGAACACCTTTATCTACGTGTCTTATGTGTTTAGGCACTTTGCAGTCTGTTGCAGTAAAACATTTGTTCTCATGTCTTTCTTTTAATCTACTATGCAACATGTCAAAGAAGGTACAAAACAAAGGGGGCTCAATGGCCTAAGAATACTAACAGTGGGAATCCTGAACAAAAGCAAAACCAAGGGTAGCGTGGCTGAGCCAAGCGGCAGCTGCAGCTTGGCTCAGAAGCGCGGCGGCGGCAGCAGCGTGGCTCATCGGTGCAGCAGCAGCAGTAGCTTGGCTCAGCAGCGCGGCGGCTGCAGCAGCGTGGCTCATCGGCGCAGCAGCAGCACGGCGCCAGCAGCAGCTTGGCTCATCGGCGCGGTGACGGCAGCAGCTTGGCTTAGCGGCACGATGGCGGCAGCTTGGCTCAGTGGCGCATCGGTGGCTTGGCTCTTCCACTCTGTGGCGGCTTGGCTCTGTGGTGGGTGGTGGGTAGCCACATAGCCCGGCTCTGTAGGTAATGGACTATTTGCAGGCTGGGTTGCGTGACCCTGTGGGCCTTGAGAGTAGCCTCGTTGCTCAGGAGCTCGACCGTGCAGGGCCGTTGGCCAAGGGCCGATTGGACCTGTAGCTCCGCTAAGCTCCGCTGAACCTCTCCTGAGTCGGTGGTGGACGGAGTACTTGGCCGCTCAGCCTCCTGGAGCAGCTGGCCAGGCTGCCCAGTGGTGGTTGTGGGCTGCGGCCGAAGCCCCTTCACCCCCTCAGCCGCTGTGGGAGCCGCCATTTTGGCTCCGCCACGGGTCTGCACAACGTGCAGGTGGGACCCGCTGGACCAGCGCAGGACTCGCTTCACAGAAAGAGTCGGTGCTGAGCATGTGGGGACTCACCCAGGAGGACTTGAGGGAACCCCCTCGCCTCCGTGGCTTCTTAGCCCGTTTGGAGACACAGAGGTTCGCGAATATCTCCGGAGCCAAAATAGTCGTCAAGATTATTGACAGGCCATCTATGGCTAACAGAGTTGGAACCTTAGAGATAAATTTGTTGGAAGAGCAACTGAGAGTCTGTAGTCCATCTAACAACAGGATCAGGAGCAACAATCTTTGCAATCTCAGCAGTTGCCCCTGTTCGGGGTACAGCACGTGTGGAGTTGTGAGCTGCCGAAACCAGTCGGGGGTATTTTAGCACAGGGCCCCAGTGATTGCAGGCCCGGGAAGGTGGTGACCTGGGGTCCCATGGTGATCAGTTGGGCTGGACAAGTGTGCAGCAGGTCCCCTCAGACAAAGAAAACAGAGAAGAGAGTTAGTTCTGTTTCAGTGTTTAGAGAATTATTTACATCTTTGAGGAGTGCAAGATAAGAGTCAGACGTATCTTGCTAAAGCAGCCTAGCTAGAAAGGGCAGAACCAAGAGGTATGTTGAGCATGAGAGCGCCCTGAGACACTGGCGTACCGCCACTCCACCGCCACAAACTTGAGTGAACATGAGGAGTGGCAGGGCGACAACACCAGTGTCCCAGTTTACTTGAATTCTCTGTGCCCACCACCTCCCAGCTCTACACCTTACATCTAGCAGGAAAAATTAATTACAGCAAGCCTGACTAAACAAGTAGGTTTTCAGCCTTGACTTAAAAACTCCCGAATGTTAATCGGAATAGCATTCCAGAGCTTAGGTGCTATATATGAGAATGATCTTCCACCTGCTGAAGCTTTCATAACTCTAGGGACAAGTAAATAGTAAGCAACTTGAGATCTGATTGACCATGGAGGTACATAGTAAGAGATAAGTTCACAGAGGTATTCGGGTGCGAGGCCATTCAAGGCTTTATATGTCATTAGTAGAATATTGTTATCAATTTGAAATTAGATCGCAAGCCAATGAAGTCTTGATAATATTGGGCTAATGTGGTCAAATTTCCTGGTTCTAGTAAGGACTCTAGCTGCCACATTCTGAACTAGTTGAAGCTTATTTAGATTTTTATTGAAGCAGCCTGACAAGAGGCTGTTACAATAATCGAGTCTGGAAATAATAAAGGCATGGACTAATTTTTCTGTATCATGGGGTGATAGTGCACTTCTTAACTTAGCAATATTTTATAGATGAAGGAAAGCTAATTTAGTAACAGTACTTGTGTATATGTATATATGTGTGTCAAAGGAAAGCTTGGTGATCGGGATCCATAGTGACACTGAGACTCTTTACAGCTAACGTTGGAGAGGCTGAGGAACCAGCAAGAGAGAGATGAGCCAAAAGACAAAGGTCTAGCTTTACTGGTCAATCCTCACCTTGTGAGGATGGCCCCTGGATGCCTGCCCGGGGAGGTTTTCTGGGCATGCCCCACCGGGAGGAGGCCCCAGGGCAGTCCAGTTCGTGAACGTGAACAGTTTTGTTTGTTAAGTCAGACAGTTATCTGCATATGAATCATGATAAAGCATCTAACTTAACCAGTGAAGAAACAGGTGGAGATGTTTCCAGATGATAAGGCCGGTGATTAGTATACTGGTATCGTTGAATGCAGAGAGTTTTGAACATCTTTATCTAGGCACCTTGTATCTTAGTTTTTCCTGAAATGGGCCCTTTAATCCCTGTGGATTTCTGGACCCCACCCTTCACCTCTGCAGATGATGGCAGGTCTCCTGCAGGCAGTATTTCCCGGGCTGGAAATACTGCTTGTACTTATTCTGCTCGTCAGAAAACACTGCAGAGTTTCTCTGAAGCCTTGAAGTCCACAGAAAGTTTGTAGGATTTTTTAGATCACACACAGACCTTCAAAGATGCCGGTATTACACAGCTCTCCACTAATTGTGCTGCCCACCACCGCTGGTCGCCACTGCTTACATTTCACAAGATTTAATGACCATCATTCTCTGGAATTAAACAGACCGTGAAGAGAGCCCTCATACACGCGTCAAGGACACACAGCGCTAACAGTGCAAAACATTATCAGCTACAAACAACAATAAAATAGCGAAAGAGAGAAGGAAAGAAAGAAAGAGCATGAAAAAAAGGCCTAAAGCGTGATCGCAGTACGTTTTTGAATAGTTTGTATAGTGAGACCGGGCTTTCAGCAGACACGTCAAAGTCACCTGACCACAACACTACATGCAATACACACACCTTACACACACACACACACACACACACAAACACACACACACACACACACACTATACTTCACGCACAATGTACACACATACACATAAAGTGGGTCATAACTTTTGCACCCAATATGATACATTCGGCAAATACAAAGTAATCTTGCATTAAAGTGTGCAGAAATGTGTTCTCTGTACTGATTTCCACTTACAACATCAGCATAACATGGCATTTAACCGGGAATGTCTAAAAATTAGTGTCTGTTTTTTAATATAAAAATCAGCTGTTATATTTGATCTTTTCTTCCACCTCAGCTTTTGGTATCAAGTTCTGTACACATTCTTTCATCCCAAAAAGAGTTGGAAGACTTTCAGTTGCTTATATTTAAACACACTAACAGCAGGTGAAGAATTTGTCTGTCACAGGAGCATCAACACAATATACAGAAAATATATATTCAAACACACAGTACATACAATAAACACATGTAAACACACACTAAACACAATATACACACACAATATACACATATAAACACACATTACATACAATATAAACACAAACATACATTGCACACAATATACACACAACACACATTACACACAATACACACATATAAACAAACCACACACAATGTACACATCTTAATACACATTACATACAATACACACACAATACATAAACATTATGTACAATATACACACAATATAGGGTGGAGTGTGACTTGACTGTTAACAATGTAATCCAGAGGAAGATTTTACTGCTCACAACAGTCTTTTCTTTGTCTCATCAAAAATAAATCATCTACTTATTTGAAGATTATTGAAGTCTAAGTTGTTTCTCCTAAACCTCCAATTTAAGAAAAATAAGGAGCAAAAGAGAAAAAAAACAAAATGAATTTTGCCGTTCTCATCGACTTCTCAGTTTTCTTCTCTTGAATAACCTTATGGAACTCAAAACTGTCTGACTTTGGTAGTCTTGAGATTTTTGATCACTAAGACAAATTTCAGATGATGTTTCCGGTAAGATGACCAAGTTTTCTGTTAGATCTTATGGTTTGTCTGAAGGTCTGATTATCTGAGACAAATAAAGATCACTTAAGTATCTAAAACTGGGATCAGACTGAGATTAGAGAAAGGCTCATTCTCAGGACCCGAATTTAAGAAGTGGGAGAAAATAGTAAAAATCTCATATTCATGTTAAACTGAGCTCAGTTATGTCTAGGAGAAACAAGCTGGACAAAGAATAGTCTTATTCTGAATTTCCTTTCCTGGGTGTCTCCTAATCCAGAAAGACACTTTTTCTACAGCTGGGAAGACCTGAGATTCCCTTCTTCATCTTCAGGTAGCTGTCATGTTATGGCTGTACCAGTGAGGAAAGGAGGCACATGCACAGATTTCCATTTTTTTCTTTACTGCAAACAAACACAAAAGGGCTCAAGGGCCAAACTCTTACAAACCAAACACAAGAAGGCTTGAGGGCCAGAATGATTACAAAGCTACACACTGAGGCTGGTGCACACACACGGGGAAGGTAAGGGGTAGTATGGGTTGTGTGAGGGGTGGACCGACACCTAGTTTCAAGTTTTATTGTCATATACAGATAACAATGTAGCGTCATTACCTGAAATTAAATTCTTAGGCTCGTGTTCCCCCAACTTTACATACATATATAGAAAAGTATACAGAAACATTTTTTAAATTAAATTAAATTAAATTAAAAATTAAAAAGTAGAAAATAGGTACAATAATAAGAAAATAATATTTTTAAAGAGTGTTTAGTATTTATAAGTATTGAAAGAGTTTAATATTTACAAGTATTAATAGTGTGTTTAGTGCAAAATGATGCAGAAAGGTATTTATAATATGGAGTGCAAAATTGTGCAGTGACGTTTTAAAGTGGCATTGTTTAAAGTGACATTGTGAGAGTCCAGTAGTTGTTGTGAGTGTATGCTGGTGTGTGCAGAATGTCAGCAGTTCAGAAGCCTGATGGCTTGTGGATAGAAACTGTCTCTGAGTCTGCTGGTGCAGGTCTGGATGCTCCTGTACCACCGGCCTGATGGCAGGAATGTGAAAAGTGGCTGGGGTGGCTGGGATCAGAGAGGATCTGCTGCGTCTTCCTCCTACAGTGCTGTCTGTAGAGGTCCTGGATGGCTGGGAGTTCAGCCCTGGTGAAGCGCTGTGCTGATCTGACCAACCTCTGCAGAGCTTTGTCCAGAGCGTTACAGGTGCCATACCAGGTGGTGATACAGCCAGACATAATACTTTCGATGGTGCATCGGTAGAAGTTTGTGAGTATTCTGGAGACCATGCTGAACCTTCTCAGGTGCCGTAGAAAGAAGAGCCACTGTCTTGCTGCTTTTGTGATCACACCAATGTGGTGTGACCAGCTCAGATCCTCGCTGATGTTGATGCCCAGGAATCTGAAGCAGCTGATTCTCTCCACCTCTGCTCCCTCGATGTGGATGGGGGTGTGGCCTCCTCTCCTGTAGTCCACGATGAGCTGTACATTTTGGAAATATATACAAATATGGGGCAACTGGTGGCCTAGTGGTTAGGGCGTTGTGGGATCGGTTCCCAGGACTGCTAAGCACCTCTGAGGTACACTCGAGCAAGGTACCGCCTCCACACACTGATCCCCGGGCGCTGCCCACTGCTTCACTTGGTGAATGGGTTAAATGCAGAGGAAGAATTTCGTTCTGTTCACACTGTGTGCTGTGGTTTGTTCACGTATGACAAAATGATCACTTTCAGATATTTTCTTCAAGTAAACATATAGTAATACTACATGTTACTATATATTTATAATATTGAAATAAAAAATAAATAAAATGAATTTGTTTAAGAGATGTGTTGTAATATCCTCCAGAAATAGTTAGGTAACATAACCTTTTATGTATTTATATAATTCTCTTGAGGTTCATTTTACCATTTTTATTTATTGAAAGTGAGAGGTATGCTGTCAAAGAAAGGCAGAGGGCACCAAAAATATTTAAACCAACCTATTAATGGATGAGGAAACCTAACAAGGTAACCAAGAGCTAAGAAGCTAATTGGATGAAAACTAATTGTTTTGAGGGTATTTTATGGCTGATTTAAGACATTGGTCAAAACCAACCTATTAACGTAAGGGATAGTAACAGAACCTGTTAGCTTTCAGGTCCCTTCAACCGCTGGGTGGCCATCACATGGGCGGGACACCTCCAAAAACCCTTTTTTATGCCGTGATTGGTGTATTTCCATGCCAATTTCTTTGTTTTAACCAATAGCGGAGGTTGTAACGTTTCGAATGAGCCCTCCCGCAAGTTTCTAGGACGTTCCTAGGCTGGGTTGTGATAAAACTGCTTTGGAATTTTTTTTGCGTTGTTTTGTTGTGTTTTGAGCAAGTTTTGTCAAGTATTTATGGCTCTTTTTAGGGGGATTGTTGATTCGGACTGGTCTGACTGGGCGTATGCTGGGAGTTGACTCTTTCGGACTGGCGGGGAATTTGAACGGGCACTGAATGAATGGGCAGAATGGAAGAGAAGCGGTGTTTAGCAGTTTATTTATTATAATTCTATTCAAGACGGCGTCTCGAATGGTACCAGTTGCACTAAAAGACTTATTATACATTTATTTTTTATTCTTTTGAGCTAAAACTTTGAACATAAGTTGACAAGACCTGTAGCTATGGATTTCCAGTGTCAGAAATGACTCAGCGTCTGACAGGGACAGTAAGGCACGGCTGAATTCAAAGAGGTTTGACACAAGAATATAGTCCAGTAGTACTAAGTCCAGTTTTCCATCCTGTTTTGCTGTTAGAAAACAAGTTTACATATTTTACTTCTCTGGCACATGAAACTTCAGAGTCTTAGCTTTGAAATGAGTCCAACCGCAAACAATAATAACATTGTATGATGGAATTGTGAGCTTTTAAAGATCACATGGAAAAATAATGCAGAATCCAAGATGGCTTCCAAAATAGGGGGGTGAAAGCGAACTGGTTTAACACAAGAGGAAGGTTAAAAGTGTTTTGACCATTGATGGATTCCAGTTGCCCTGATATCATTTTTCCATTGTAACAATGTCCTAGTGAAAACTTTCACCGTGTTCGTCACTAACAGCACCGAGATTCGTGGGGAAGAAGTTCAAGTGTGAGTGGAGGAAATTAATCTTGAGTGACATGTTGCACTTCATTGTTTTGTACGCATTTTGCAGTTTGTCTACCATCTGAATGTAGTTTGGGGCTCGATAATTGCCAAGAAAATTGTCAACAACATCTTTGAAGGCTTTCCAGCCCATTTTTTCTGGCCCAACTTCGAACCGCTTGTCACTCATAACATGTCTGATCTGAGGGCCAGCAAAAATGCCCTCTTTGACCTTGGCATCAGTTATTATTGGGAACATCTCACTAAAATAACAAAAACCTTCGCCTTCCTTGTTCATTGCTTGCACAAAATTCTATCATATGTCACAATTTTATATAAAGAGGCAAAAAGATCTTAGCCAAGTCAACAACCAGTTTGTGCGCAACATTTTTCTGTCCTGGAACTAACTTTTTACGGAGTGGCCAGCTCTGTCTTGATCCCCAATTTTAAAGATGAAGTACAGATGATATGCTTTCTACTCAAGAGCAGTGACTGAGCATCTCTGAGGCACAAGTGTATTACAACATTGACGAGACATATCAACAGACGTCAACCATCGTGTAAACGTCTATAGTGTCTAGATACATTGCTACTGAGGCAATATTATATTCTGAAACAATACATACACACTATCATGTCTATATTAACCTTAACTTCCTAGTTATTAGTTTCATTGTTGTTTTTTGTGCGGACAGTAAAAACAATGGCATCTTTCCAATGTTGTGACAACATTTTAACCAATCGGAAAGCAGTGATGCGGTCAGATCAGCTGCGGCCTGTTGTTGGCTGTTGAGATGCTCAGGTTTGGGTTGTTTTATTTGTAAAGAAAAAAACATTTGCTGGCAGTGTAGCTCAGTTCCTAGCCCCAGTGGAAAAGCGCCATCAATGAGTATCTGTAGACCTCTAGCAGAAGCTGTTTTTTTCACCTCTGATGCATGTAGTTGACCCCCAGCAGCAGCTGGATGAACCAGCGAGTGACCTGAGGCTTAGACAGGGTCCTTCCCTCTCCTTGGAGCTCCAGCTTACAGTCCACATCTCTGTCCTGGCAGGAGAGAGCAGTTTCAGTCCTTCAGTTCAAAATCTTCTGAAGAAACCACCATGATCAACTTTCTGGTGATTAGTATTGCTTCACAAATCTGAGCTGCATTATACTTAATCACTTGAACTATAAAGGCCATTATTATTGTTGGTACTAGACAATCTTTGTTTTTAATCAGACATTGAGCATGTTTTGGCCTGGACAGTGATTTCTAGTGTCCTGCTGTTTCAAAACCGTTGCCGTCCAACCTCCAGTTGACATAGTCCAAATATGGAAACTAAGATGCAAAAAAAAACAGCCTGTTTTGATTACACCATGGTTGTGATGTCATAGATATTAGCACCTATCCTAGATATTAACACATTTCAACAAATAAAAATGGCGTAAAACAGTCTAAAACTGGTGTTTGCTCTCCTACACATTCACTGTTTGCTGCGCTTCCATTCGGTGTGCTGCTGCTCAGCTGCACTCAGGCCCCCCATCTCTCTATGGGTTTTCCCCACCCACTAGTGGATGGAGAGTACACTGAAAGTTGTCTCAAATTCAAAGATCTTGTGTTTTTTCTGTTTGTTTCTAAGACCTAAAATGAAAGTAATGTCAGCGTTTTGGTTCTTAATGGGCATTTGCATTTTTAAAAATCCAGTAGCGGTTATTATTACATGTTTTTTAAATTACAATACCATTGGTTCTACCACTCAAGGAACATAGGAAAACCAAACAAAGTCAGCATGACGTCTGACACCTTCAGCATCCGCACAAACCGGAGAAACTACCATAAATGAACATGCTGTTCAAAAGATGCTATTCACTCTCACATAGTACGTATATGGAAACAAAGATACAAAATACAGCCTGTTTTGACTTAATTATGGTTGTGATGTCACAGATATTAGCACATACTTATGACTGCCCACTCAGGCTTTAAAAGTTTACCTCCATCCACTCAGCCTATATTAGACAATGAGTGAACAGTCAGTTCAAGAAGTCGATATTGAAAAATGGGCGAAATGATCTGAAACACTTTGAGAACCAAACAACTGAACATCTCCAGCACAGCAGGTCTTGTGAGGGTGTGCAGTGTGCAGGGGTGTGCAATGGTCAGAACCTACCAAAACCTACCAAAAGTGCTCCAAGGACGGAAAACACAGAAGGGGTTAGAACACACAGTGCAGTGCCCCCTGCTGCTTATGGGGCAGCATATCTCCAAACCAGTCAGAGAACCAATGCTGACCCCACCAAAAGCTCCTACAATCATCAGAACTAGACCATGGAGTAATGGAAGAAGGTGTCCTGGTCGGATGGATCACATTTTCTTCTACATCATGCGGATGGCTGTGTGTGTACATGCACACACAAACGCGTGCAACCACCACCCCCAACGCTGAACGAGACTTTGCATGCGCGCACCAACACCACCACCCCCGCCCCCGCGAGACATGGACTGATGCATCTCCCCACATTAAAAATGCTTCTGGCGCCCCTGGTTCACACACTATTATACCTAGTGCAAGACCAGACTATTGTACCCCGCAATTCATTGTGGGGTCAGAGGTTCACACCACTTTTCATTAGTGATTTGGTGGCAGGCAGAGTGGGTGTGTATATGTGTGAGGAGAGGCATGAGAGAACGTGTAATGGGATTAGAAGCTCATTTTAAATGGATTTGAATGAGTTTACACACAGACACACACACACACACACACACACACACATACACACACACAAACCTCTGACTGGGGAGAAATGACAATAATCAGGACATAACTCAGATCTTTAATGCCACATTAGTCCCTCCTAATGTGTTTATGTATGAAAATGTGCTCATAGTGATTCTTAATGCCTCTCTGATCTAAAGGTTCAAAGGGTCAAAGGGTCATGGTGCTGTTCTGTAAACTATGCCACTTAAATCAGAGTCGGAAACTTGATCTAATATCACACCCAGGTTAACGTCATCAAAAAGCCTAACGAAGCTCGTTTCCCTGCTGCGTCCAATTTGTGCAGATTTATGTCTTTAATCTCTCCTGTGCTGGAAAAAGCAGATGTTTGTTTGAAATCAAGTCTTTTAGGAGTTTATGAAGCTTTCTACGGTTTTTCCTGGAAAAACGGCCCGGCCAGATTCGACCTTCTGTAAGATAAGATAAGATAGGATAAGATAAGATAAGCCTTTATTAGTCCCACAAGTGGAAAATTTCCATTGTTACGGCAGCAAGTGGACAGTACAAAAGTAAGAGCAGCAAAAAACAATAGACTAAAGCTGTACAACACAACAGTACAGAGTAAATACAAATAATACAAAGTTATAAATATAGACCAGCTCCTTCACGTTGGATGGTTTTCGCTTGTGAACAGCAATCTTCAAGTCTGACCACAGATTCTCAATTGGATTGAGGTCTGGACTTTGACTAGGCCATTCCAACACATTTAAATGTTTCCCCTTAAACCACTCGAGCGTTACTTTAGCAGTATGCTTCAGGTCATTGACCTGCGGATAAGTAAACCTCTGTCCCAATCTCAAATCACAGGCTGACTGACACAGGTTTTGCTCAAGAATATCCCTGTATTTAGCACCATCTGTCCCTTGACTCGGACCAGGTTCCCAGTCCCTGCTGCAGAAAAACATCCCCACAACATGATGCTGCCACCACCATGTTTCATTGTGGCGATGGTGTTCTTGGGGTGATGGGATGTGTTCAGTTTGTGCCAGACATAGCATATTCCTTGGTGGCCAAAAAGTTCAGTTTTAGTCATCTGACCAGAGCACCTCCCTCCATATATTTGGGGGTCGCCCACATGCCTTTTGGCAAACTCAAAACATGCCTTCTTATTTTTAACACTAAGTAATGGCTTTTTTCTGGCCACTCTTCCATAAAGCCCAGCTCTATGTAGTACAGCTTATTGTTGTCCTTTGGACAGATACTCCAGTCTCTGCTGTGGAACTCTGCAACTCCTTCAGGGTTACATTTGGTCTCTGGGCTGCCTCTCTGATTAATGCCCTCCTTTTTTATACTGTCCTGTTGGTTTAGTATTTTATTCTACTTTATTCTATTCCATTGTTTTTAATTTGCTGCTCTTTGTTTCTGTCCACTTTCTGCCATGAAAATGCAAGTTTCCCACTTGTGGGACTAATGAAGGTTTATCATCAAAGATTTGGATAATTTTTTCGAACCCAACCCAGACTTGTACTTCTCAACAACTGTTTGGAGAGCTCCCTGGTCTTCATGCCTCTTGCTTAGTGGTGATGCAGCCTCTGGGGCCTTTCAAAAAAGGTGTGTTTATACTGATAGATCTTGTGACACTTAGATTGCATGATCTATACTGATAGATCATGTGACACTTAGATTGCACACAGGTGGACTTCATTTCACTAATTATGTGACTTTTGAAGGTAATTGGTTGCACCAGAACTTTTAGGGGTTTCATAGCAAAGGGGGTGAATACATATGCACATGCCAGGTGTGCAGGTTGTGGGATAGTTCTGCCCAGATGAGGCAGCGGGCAATCAGCAACAAAGCATCTCAGGAAGCGATCCAGTTGTTTGTTGGTCCACTCCATCTGACTGTTGGTTTTGGGGGTGATATCCGGATGAGAGACTGCAGGTGGAGTCGATCTGACGGCAGAAGGCTCTCCAGAATCTGCCGGTGAATTAGGGTCCTCTGTCCTAGACAATGTCCTTGTGGAACCCATGCAAGCAGACTACATGTTATAATACCAGCTTTTTTGGCTGACGGGAGTCAGGTGAGGGCCACCAGGTGGACAGCCTTGGAGAACCGGTCAACGATGATGAGTATGGTGTTCTTTTCTCTCCAGCTCTGGCAGACCAGTGATGAAGGCCAATGGGGAACTGGGAGAGGTTGGAGTGCCCCCTTGGTAAGTTGGTTGGTGGTCTTGGCCCAGGCGCACACCACACATGCCCAGACAAACTCGTCAACGTCTTTGGCCATGGAGGGCTGACGGAAGGCTCTCTGGAGGTAGGTGAGGGTCCTCCTGGACCCTGGGTGACCCACGATGGGGGACGAATGTCCCTAGGTAAGGACGTCAGGTCGGATGGTAGTGGGGATGAAGGAGGGATCCGGGTGGAGGAGGATAGGTGCTGAGGTGAAGAGGTGGCAAAGATGGTGGAAGGCCTGGGGGGCTTCTGGGGTAAAGGTGAAGCATTGGTCGGAGGGACAAGTGAGGGTGGTTAGAGATGCTACAACTAAGGTGAAACCCTGGATGAAGTGGCGATAGATATTAGCAAATGCCAGGAAGTGGGTAGGGGCCAATCACGCAGTCTCCAGCTTCTGGTGGTCCAGGGCCATGCCCTGGGGCAAGATGACAAACACCAGGAACATTTCTCCAACTTACAATACAGTTGGTGGGTGAGCAACCTCTTAAGGCTGTCACGTGCTGCGTGTGTTCTGCAAAGATGCATGAGTATATAAGAATGTCGTCCAAGTAGATGAAAGCCCAATGGCCTAGCATATCCCGCAGCACATCATTGAAGAATTGTTGGTACACCGTTGGACTATTGCATAGGCCAAAGGCAATAACGAGGATCTCGTAGTGAGCAGTGAGTGTGATGTCCTCTCTGATGCGAATGAGGTTGTAGGCGCTTTTCATTCATTAGTCTACATTGGCAATATTGGCAGTGAAGTTATATGTACGAGACACAGGATTACATTGACTACATCCCTGGCAAACTTCGAACAACCATCACTTACAGTAGATGTGCTGAACATCACACAAGGCCAGCAATAAAGCTGAGTCCTGAGCAAACTCCCTGTCAGCCAGTTGACCTTGTCATACATAGAAGAAGTTAACTTTCTCCTTACCTTGCTGGCTGCATGACTCACAACTTCTGTGATTTTAACAGGAGGTCTTGGTCTCCCCTCTGTAATTTTTCCTCATATGAAAAGGACTGGAAAGAATCCTGGAAGATGCGATCAATGATCTTAATCCTTTCAGCAAGTGGCTACGGGAGTAATAGGCAAAAAGTAGCTGACTAGCTTCCAGTGCCAAGCTTGGCTGGGTGGTGGTGGTGATCACTAGCAAGCGGTCAAGCTAACAAGCTAATGCCCTTCCTTCTGTGCAGTCGTAGACAAATAATAAAATATAAAATAAAAAGAAATATTATTAATAAATACTACTAAATAATATGTTACGTGTTTTGTTATGTATGAAGCTTCAGTCTCACACTCAAGGTCAGTGCTCAGTACATAAATTAGAATGAAGTGAAAAATAATTTCAAAGGCAGTGATTGGCCACAGTGTTACGTCAGTCATTTTGAAGTGGAGAACTACCCTATCACAGTAGGCAGTCACTTGTTTCACGGGTGGAACTTATTTACCATTAGAGTCCAGTGAAACCTCGAAAATCCACAAGCCACCGGGGTCTGAGAAGATTTACACTGAAATGAATGGGGACACTAGTGAAACACTGAAATTCTCTGTTTCACCTCGGTTGGGGTAGCACTGTTTCATGTTTTGTTTCATAGTCTCGATAATATTGGGCTAATGTGGTCAAATTTCCTGGTTCTAGTGAGGACTAGCTGCCACATTCTGAACTAGTTGAAGCTTTTTAAGATTTTTGTTGGAGCAGCCTGACAAGAGGCTGTTACAATAATCGAGTATGGAAGTAGTAAATGTGTGGACAAATTTTTCTGCATCATGCGCTTCCTAACTTGGCGTCTTATGCGTGCTCGTAAAACCAGCAGACAATAATGGCGGATCTTCAACTAATCTAGTGGATGGGGGCTCGACAGATGAGGGGTGGCTCTATGCAAATTTCCTTATTCTGACATCAGAATAAGGGAGCCGTCGAAACGGCTTGTAGAAGCATCTGATTCCTGACACCAAAATCTTTCAATTGATTCACAGAAAACAGATGGATGTTTTGTTTTTTTTCGCGCTTGGAGTGTTTAAAGGAGCAGTAGAGACCCAAATGGAAATACAAAAGATGCAAAAAGTGAGTTTTGCATAATATGTCCCCTTTAATGCAGTCCCCAATCTTATTTAATCTAAGTTTAAGATAAGATAAGATAAGATAAGATAAGATAAAGCTTTATTAGTCCCACAAATGGGAAATTTGCATTATCACCGCAGAAAATGGACAGTACCAAGGTAAGAGCAGCAAAAATGAAAAAACAGTAAAGTAGAATAAAAACTATACCAACAATAAAGTATAAAATGTACAATATACAATCTTTAAATATAAAATATGGATGTGTGTACTGGAAAATATATATGTATATGTACATGTAAACTTAGATACACTACCAGTCAAAAGTTTGGACACACCTTCTCATTCAATGTTTTTTCTTTGTTTTTAGTATCTGTGTCTGATGTGTCTGCCAGCAAATGTGGTGGAGTGAAATTTCTAATTATTTCTACTTTATTGTTTAAAAAAAGTCCATAAAAACATCACTACTATAGTTTGCAGGTACCTGTGGTTCTGCACCTCCCTGGTTCCTGGTTAGTTTAGAAATTGAACTAAACAGAAACTTGGGATTATTTTGTTAGTTTCAATGAGGGATGAAAAGGCCGAGCGTACTGTGGTAAGTGCGCTTTTGTAGTCTCTAATGCCCTGGCCATTGTCTCAACCTGTTAATGTCCCAACTGGAGTTGGATCTGGACCGCTAGATGGGAAACGGTCGGTATGGTAGAGGAGATGGCGACGGGACCAGGTGAGCTCCTCTCTGCCCTCACCTGGTCTGACTGTTTCCTGAACAGAGAACGTGTAATGGAGGTTGTCACTCTCTCCTCTCCCAATTCATTCTGCGTTGCATTTTAAAAAGGATGGACGCCACCACCGACCTTAAAATTTAGTATTTTTATTGCTGAAAGCAAAGAAAAGAAAACACAATCAGGCACCAGAGCAAGCCAGATGCACACAACTCCTTTGCCCCAGAACAGCCACAAAAGAGGCAGAGCAATAGACCGCAGGCAAGATAAGGGACTAGTGTGGGAAAACCACGCCCCCGTGTCCCAGTGTGGGAAAACCCGTCTTACTTTACCCCAAAAGAGAAAAATAAATAAATAAATAAAATGTGCATTTAAATAACAAGTACCTAGAATATAATGGCAAAAAAAAATCCAAAATAAGTGGGAAACTCAGGGAAACACACACAACCCTGTTACAAACACGTACCGGTCCGTGATGTTTAGGGGATGCACAGTATGCGCAGAGCCCCTCGTAATATCTACGCTCCCTCTACTCAGAGGTCAGAGAGGCGTGCTCTGCTCCAGATTGGTCCACAGGATGAGGTGGGGAACTGACAGGTGCAGGTGGAGGTGGAAGAGGTGGTCAAGGGCTGGTGGATGGTGGCAGGGTATGAAGGGCTGGCCTCGGACGCAAGCTCATGCATTAACTGATCCGCAGAAAGAGCTTGATCAGCCTATTGAAGGTGGCAGGGAGCTCACTTCCGGCAACTTCTTCCTACAGGCGGGGAGCCTTGCAGAAGGCCATCCGGAGGGCGGAGTCTCCCCAGGCAGTTTGCACCGCCAAGGTCCTAAACTCTACAGTGTAAACTCTCCAACCTTGGGATCTCAGGCACAGCCTGGCAATGGTTTGCTTCCTACCTCGATGACCGGAGGTACCAGGTAGT
>JBBIGA010131587.1:0-22368 GCA_037576975.1 Alestes dentex | reverse complement strand
CTATCTATCTATCTATCTATCTATCTATCTATCTATCTATCTATCCATCCATCTATCCATCCATCCATCCATCCATCCATCCATCCATCCATCCATCCATCTATCTACCTATAACTACGTTTTTAGTTTTTTTATTTTTACTTGTCTGTATGTAATGTGACCGCGAGGTGGCGCAGTGAACTGTATAAATGCTGTATCAGCTTTATTCCTGCAAGGAGTTGGGAGACTGACGTGGCCTTTAAATGTTTGGAAACTGGAAAAACCTTTCTGATTTCAAGAGGTGCAAACGCGTATTAGACAAAAAAAAAAAGGAATAACTTATCTTTGTTTTATTCAATCAGTTGCATACAGCAGAGTATTATCAAATTAAAAGTCTTCTACCGTTGGCATTGTCATGGATGTATCTTTCAGTATGGTTGGGCAGTTTAAATGTAAAAATGCTTCCTAAAGCAGTGTTGCTGGTAAAGTGATCACAAAAGACAAAATTACAAAAAAAAAAGAAAGGAAAACATCTTGGCAACAGCAGTTTTCTCTGGAAGATTAAAGATGCACACTCCATGCACAGTTTAAAAGTTGCTTCTCTCTCGATTCATTTTAATCTCATCCTTCTTCCACCATAATTATACATACTGTGATGTACTACTAGATGTTTCAATCGCAACAAACCACACATTGCATTAAAAGGTTTTCAACCTAATGGTAACTGGCTCAATGGTTGTGATTAGAGACCACTAGTGTCCTGTAGAATACCATAAGCATTCACTATATAAACTCCAAATATAGGTCCGCTATATAAGTCCAGTTACGGGCTGTAGCCCACCCGTTGGTACGAAATTTTTTAGCCCCCTTCTAACCCATTTATCACTGGAGAGGTACCTATTATTGGTCCAGTGTCACAAATATTGCATCATTGCAATTATTTGAGCTAATCACAATTTATCCTAATAGTTATTTTCCAGTTGTGTTTTGTAGTGTTTTTGTTGCGTCAAATGAATGTAAATGAAAGAAAAGAGAAAATGAATTTGCCAAGAGAAATTGAAAACCAAAACAAATGAACATCTGGCAGGTGCTTATTAATACCTTTAAGTGGGCAGTGGTGAGTAATGTTTGTTTATTTGATGTTTGATAATAAACCTTTAAATGACTGTGGTGAGTATTTTTTTATTATTTAATGTTTGTTAATGACACATTCAGAAGTGGCGGTGAGTAATGTTTATTTGATATTTGTTTATAATATCTTTAGAGGGCGCTGGTGAGTATGCTTGTTTAATTGATGTTTGTTAATATCACCTTTGGAGGGCAGCAGTGAGTAATGTTTGCTTATTTGATGTTTGTTAACACTTCTAGAGGGTTGTGGCAAGTGATGTTTATTTGAGTTTGGGCAGAAGTGGTTTCATTTTGGAGCTACAAATAATTAACAATTATGAAGCAAGATAGCTAATAGCTTATGAGCCAATTTGGTCACTTATAAACAAACAAATGACAATGAATTTCTTAAAAGCTATCATTACTTGGCAATTAATTTTTGGTGAAAATATCATGACTGGGACGGGCCTACTGTCAGCTAGATGTTATAAGGGTGGTGGACCATTCTCACCACAGCAGGGACACTGACATGGTAGTTGCGTTGTAGTGAGTGTGGTTCCGGTTCCGGTTTTTACATATGTGAACGTCTCTCCTAGGTGGAGAATGGTCCCTCACTCAAACATGTCCAGCCAGAAGCATTTCTGTTGTCATAAATTGTCCACTGACGAGAGGAAAGAGGATGACAAACACAAATTGTGCAGCAACAGATGGGCAATAGCAATGTGGAACTTCAAGACAGGCTCCAGTAAGGAAGCAGGCCTCTACTCTTTCTATGTACTTTCTAAAAAGTAGAATCTATAACCCAGCCATGCTACTGCCAACACTCTAGTCAATGATCTTTCATCACAGTCCATGTTTATTAACGTTCTTTGTGTTGTTTATTGGCCTCTGCTTTTGACTAACCATTTAAATTTTACTAATACTATTCCACAGACTGTCCAGCATTGTTGTGCTGTTACCAGCGCCGCTGGCTCATGGCCAGTACAGTAACCTTTGCCCTATTTGGCTTGATGGAGGGCTTGAGCTGTGAATGGACCAGAAGCCTGAGAAAGCACATGACTAAGGCAAAGTAACGGATTAAAGGAATACCCCCAAAAAGTGCAAAGGTGGATAATAATAAACGTGTGCACATTTTTATGCTGAATTAGCAACATTAGTATCCTTCAGCTGAAGTAAGGATTTTGCATGCATAATGTAAAGGAGTATTACATAATGCTCACGTAGTATGCTAAAGTAGTGAAAATAATAACTTTGGGGACTGTTTTCCATTGCAATGCCTTGCATGCATTTCTCTACTATGAATGTGTTTCAAAAATACAATGAGGTGAAATAAGTATCCAGACACTTTTGTTCCCAAAAACCTCCAATTCATGTCGCCACTTCAAATGTACACGTATTATCTTTTTTTTATTTGTAAAAATGAACAAAAATATAAATTCATGAACATGCTTAAATATTAAGAAAAATAATTCTAAGAATATTATTATTTTGTTGCAATGCTATTGCATCATACATTAAGAAACCTTTTGCAGCACTGTACCATTCATTTTTGGCCCATTCCTTTTGGCAGATTGTCCATTCCCATCTCCATCTCTTGCACTCTCATTTTCCAAATCTTTCATACATTTCCAGGGAGATTCAATCGAAGACTTTGATTAGGTCACGCAAGTACCTTCTTGTTCTTTAGAAAGAAGTTTGGATGTATTGTGTCTCTTCCCCTTTCTTATGTTTTGTAACCAATAATTCAAACAAAACTAACTGTGATTCTTCATCTTCTTGAGTTGCATGACTACCCACCCTCCAGCTTCTCTAGCTTTTCATATAGGAATGGCTTCCCACCCACTGAGTTTGATCGACCATCACCAGGGTTTCCTTGCTGCTCATCTGCACTTTACACCAGATTAACCATTATCAGAGTCTCTTGCTCACTTATCCTCCAGACTAGTTACACCACCATGCACCTGCAGATGCTGCCCACCCTCCAACCGAAGCTACTACTACTCACACAGATTTCAGCTGTTGCTCTTAATTGCAGACTCTACTGAACTACTGCTGCTAACTATAGACTCTACTGCTCAGTAGTTAAGTCTTTACACTTCTTCCTTTTATTGTTAGTCATCTTTTGTTTTCTCTCACTACTTAGTGCTGACTAGGGGAGGCTGGGATCCCTTTTTGAGTCTTGGTTCCTCCCAAGGTTTGTTCATCCAACTTTAGGGAATTTTTTCATGCCTCTGTGACCCTTGATTTGCTCACTAGGGACTGAGACCCGGATTCTGTAAAGCTGCTTTGTGACATGTCACCACCGCATTTTTTGTGTCCCATTTCATACACACCAAGATTGATAAATCATCTGTATAATATCATATGCCCCACTCCATCAACATGCATGATAGTTAGTCCCCTTTGACCACCCCGTTGATGAAAATTGTTGAGCGGGCCCCAGCACTTTTCAAACCAAACTGACACCTGCGACTGTGTTATTGAGATAATGCGCTCAATTTCTTTCTCCAAACATTTTTATGTTGTCCGACCAGAGCACGCTGTTCCTCTGTATTCCTCTTTTATTAGCAGAGGAGTCAGTCTGGTTTGGATCCAGGATCCAGTACTACCACACTGAGCACAGGAATCCCTAGGGCTACATGCTCAACCCTCACTGTTCACATTTCTGGTCCATGACTCACCATCTGGTCCATGGTCACTTGAAATGAGTATGACTGTCCTCTCGATAGATTCATCTAGGTTCCATAGGCTGTGATCCACAAACTTTAGTGCAAAGTGAGCACATGGACTTCTATCACCTAGAAGGCCCAGCAGCGTCTCTACTTCCTGTGGAGACAAAGGAAAGTGCCCTTCTCCCGTCTGATGTGATGGGCCTCCACTGCCACAATGTGAAACAGGTTCTTCCTGAAACATAACCCCCCCCCCCACACACACACACACAAACCTCCTGAACGGACACCCCCAACTGCTACTGTAAATTCCACTCTATGTATTATGTATTGCACATTCTATTCCTTGCTGCTGTTAATTGCACAATTATTTATTACTGTTCTACCTCTATTCTGCATTCTAATGACTTTGCTGCTAGAATACAATATGTGTCACAATACTGTATTCATTCAAACATCAACTGCACTAAATTTTGTCTCTTTTCCTGTTATGTGTATTTTTTTTTTCTTTTGTTTGTTAAGTCTCTTCATGTCTGCCACTTTCATGCTGCCACCCCAGCAAACCACAGCATAGAAAATGGCTCTACAGACTCAGAACATCCGCAACATGGTGTTGCAGACTTTAAAAGATCGGAGTGTGCGTAGGAAGTATAGCCTACTTTGACCCCTCTCGTAAGTGGCCGAGATTTCTTAGACTAGTCCGGCTTATTGTCAAGATATTTGTAGTCCTGAACAATCTCCCCATCCACCCCTCTAATGGACAGGAGAGTGACAGGAGATTGTGATCTTCGCAAGTCCACCACCAGTTCTTTGGTCTGGTCCACTGTCCACAGCCGTCCTGTATTCCAAGTCTTCCCCACCCTTGATATATCTGACTACTGCTGAGTCATCTGAGAATTTCTGCAGATGGCAGCCCTGCGTGTTGTACTGGAAGTCAGATGTGTACAGGGTAAAGAGGAACGGTGACAGAACAGTTCCCTGAGGTCCAGTGCTACACAACACTGTGTCAGACTTAATCCCTGTACCTACTGTGGCCTATCAGTCAGGTAATCCAAAATCCATGCAACTAAGGGAGCATGAACCTGCATAGCAGACAGCTGGCTCCCAGGCGGGCTGGCTGAATGGTGTTATTAGACAAAACCTTCCCAACCAACATCTTTTCTAATTATACCAGGTCCAAGAGAATGTTTTTTGCAGAATTACCACATAGAAATTCCGACTATCCAACATTTTTAATGTAATATATATTGTACGTAAGGTTTTACATATGTCAAAACCTATGTTTTGAAACATGTAAAATAATACCTCAGGCTTCAGGCAATATATTCATGAACACTGGGTAAATACATTTATGTGAGGTAGCTTTTATTAGCATTAAACCCTTGGACAAACTTCAAACTTAAATCATGGACTACTGAACAGCAAGGCTGAATCTTTAGTGATAACAAGGTCTGAGAGATGATGATAGCTTTAATTCACTCAAAGAAATAAAAAGACTCCCCCCACACACACATACACACACACATTTCCTGAAAACAAAAGACACTGTTAATGCCTCTGTGTGTGGGAGTGATGCAGCCACACCATATCCGCAGATTTCAAAACCTGTTATCTTCTCCATTTTTCTTCAGGACTGTGTATTTATCTGGCAAAAACTGTAGGCCTTCTTGAGCCTTTCCCTTAAAAAACCTAAAAAAAATAGCATGGTCCCTGTGCCCCACTTCAACCCAGGAAAGGTTTATTAATTAGCCTCCATCAGCTGGATCAGCTGTGTTGGGAGCACTAACAAGTGGAGCAAAAGGGGGTCTCCAGAACCAAAAAAGTGAAAGTGACCATTCTGTCATACATGAACACACCACAGCACACAGTGTGAACAGCACAACCAAGGTTGGGAATCACTGTAGTCTATCTGTACAGCACACGTTGGTGTGTTTTCTACCCGTGTGAATTCCACAATACTACACATTAGTAATGTGACTTCGGAACTGGAAATATTGTAATAAGATCATCAATGTGGCGGTTGCGATAAATCTACACAGGAAGTGCTGCTTCCCCTAGAATTTTGTAACACAGCACTGAAATGGGTAATAAAGTGTGTCTATCTACTCTGTTTCACTGAACTCTGGCGTGGTTTGTTCTTGCTCTAGATGGACAACACAGTCTGCATGAATGTGTCTCTGAAAGCCAGTGGAAACAAAACCCATAGATGGGCATCAATGGCAGATTTAAATTCATGCTGTTTTAATGGAGCAAAGATCACTGCTTATTGGACAACAGTCTTTTTTGGTTGCATCTAGATTGAGTGGGTGTCTTGGCCTCTTTTTCACTGTAATGGTTCCAAATGGTTCTGAGAATGAAGAGAAACCGTTACAATGGGATTCTCACACAAACATAGTCTGACACTGACTGCTTACAGACCCAACTCAGCTCAGTTTCCTCGTCTTTGCCATTCAGTGGAATGACTTCATAAGTTGTCTGTCCATTGGCTAGTTCTGTACTTATTGCACTTTTGTGAGACTTCATATTGCATTTCAAAGAAGTAATCAAACCATTTCAGTTCATTAAATTATTCAATAAATGTTCATACACATGTAAACTATTGCTGAATATTAAAAGGTGCTGCTTACTAGGAGAGTGGAGCTAGTTAGCATTAGCATGCTATAGGTTTGTTTATACAAAGTCCAGTTCGTCTGACTTGTGTGAGTGATACATACCACTTGAGGAGGTGGGCCCAGGCTCGGTTAAGTTGATTGCTAACCATGGCTGAGCAAGAAACTCAACTCTGACTGTCACATTTAACAAACTCTGGTCTCCAGCAGAGCTACAGTGTTCATTGGACATTTGGGCAGAACAACTGTACACAACACCAGGGTCGGACTCTCCATCTGGTGAATCAGGCATTGTCCTGGTGGGTCGACGTGATATTTATTGGTCTGACCGACCTGTAAGACTCGTAGATCGGTGGTCCAGCTGACACTGGCTTGGCTCAATCAACTTTTTAAACACCACCCCCTTTCACTTTGGTCTCTGTGCCTGCATTTGTCAAAAAAGTCAGTACAGGAGTTTATTTCCTGACCACCGGCCCATGAAACACTCACCTGTGCCTCATTGGTTTTTTTCTTTACTGACACGTGGCTGGTCCAATCATATCTTTAAATCTTTTGGCTCTATGCCAGTGTGCAGTGCTAATGGATGAGATGGAGAAAGAAAACGTAAAGAGGGCGCAGAGGAACAGCGCGAGAAAAAAAAGTGGCACTTCAGGCAGACGCTGCCAAATGTGGCAAAATTACAGACATATTTGCTGCAAGGCCTTCATGAGCTAATAATGTAAATAAACTAAATTGTCTTATTTTAACCACCATTCATCAACATTAACGGAGAGACAGCGGTTAATTATCTATTATTGGTTGTGGGATGAGTAGAAGACAACTTCTGGGGCATGGCCTTAGCGGCAGCTTTTCTGTAGGTATTTATGAACAATATACAGACACTGTTCATAAAAACCTACAGATAAATACCGATCTCTCTCTCTCTCTCTCTCTCTCTCTCTCTTTCTCGCTCTCCCTCTCTCTCTGTCACACACACACACTCATACAGAAAGCCCTCTCTTTTTTCCCCCCAAGTAGTCATTAAATGATTCTGGTGCAACATTTTGGACTGTGTGAGCTCATAATTTACTGAATACTACTTTGTTGAATACTACTTTCATTGAATACTACTTTGTTGGTACACACATTCATGGGAGCGCAAAGATGGGTGGTGTGTGTAATTGTATGTGGTGGGTCGTTTTCCCCAAAATGCCAGGGCCGTTTTTTTTTGTCCCAGTCCGCCCACTGCGCAACACACAAGAACTGGTAAAGTTGGCGACTATCTTCATACTCGTGGACCAGGAAAACACTGTTTAATGTGAGGAGGAGCTGAAAAAACTGCAGGTTCAGTATCTGAAGGTGAGGGACACACTCTGTCAGACTGTCAGCTCGCTGGATGACATGAATAAAGCAGGAGTGAAGCGATGATGTAAACATGCTCGGGTCCAGAACATTAAGCGCAATGTGACTGCAGGTCAGCAGGAGGAGTGGGGAGGGGGCACAAAACATAAATATGCCATTTTTTGCTATTTTTAAAGCTAAATAGCCCACGTGTAGAAGTGTACAGGGTGTCACTTAATTTTGGGCAGAAAATCACCATAACATGTGACCTAACCTCGGGCGCCCAAACTCCTGTATGAAGAGCACTAATTAGGGAGCAGAGATCCATTTAGAATTCAGCCTCATCACTTCGATCCACTCAGAGGAAAAAAAGCAAAGGTAAAAGCAGAAAAATCAATAATTGGAAAAAGGCCGAGGTGAGTGGCTGAACCACTGTAGGAATATCTTCTGTCTCTCTATCCTTCCTCTCTTGTGCTCTACTCTTTCTGTGTCTTTCATTCACTGTTGTTATCATTATCCTCTTATTCTCTCCTTTTCTCTCATATTCTCTCCATCCCCGCTAACTCACTCCGTTTGAATACATTTGCAAAGCCAGAAGACTGAGCCTGTGGCAGGATGGGCCCTGTTTTTTACCCAGTTCTGGTTTTGAATAACTTTCAAGCCTGGCTCCAAGAACATTAAGGTTGATGCCCTATCCCACCAGTATGGGGATAAAGGTGAACCCCAACCTCCTATGCCTGTACATCCCCCAACCCCTTACCTGTTTCCTAGCCTTCATTAGGTGGAAGATAGTGGAACATACTGAAGCCACGGTTTAACCTGACATCTAGTAAGCTATTTATACTTGTCATTCACAGCAATACCTTAATGCAGTAGGCCCACACCACTCTTAGCTCTGCGCACCCTGGGATCTCAAAGACCCTGGGACTTCTAACCTTTAGACTTTGGCGGGACTCCATGAAGGAGGATGTCATTGACTTTATCCTACCCCATTTGTGCCCAGTCAACCTCCAGCTTACTAGAACCCCTGCCTATAACGTGACATCCATGGTCACATCTGGCATTCGATTTTCTACCAGACCTGGTTACAGACTTACTTTCTCTGAGCCTACTGCTCCAGAACCCAGCACGACTGGGTCTCTCTTGGGCCAAGTACACTCAGAATTCTTTACCTACATCCTCACTACCTGCAAGTACCTGAAAGTATTCAGCCCCAGCTGGAGGCACAGCTGGTGAATGACTGGGGTGAATGACTGGTTTCAGCGCTGCAGCTGGGTCTTGGGAGAAGTGCACATCGACTTGCAGCGGGATATTCGGCACCAGATGATCAGCAAATCGCTGATGGCACCCAGCTCCCCAGTTCCATCTGGGAGATCACGAATGGCTTGCTACTGAGGATGAACATCTTAGATGTTCATCGGTCCCTTTAAAATCCTCCGTCACATTAGACCTGCGTCTAACCATCTGTTATTAACGTCCAGGTACCCCATCTCTCTCACCTTCTGTATTTCATTATTCAAGCTGGTTCACTGCAGCCCCTACATCCTCTGTGAACAACATCCAGCCGCCTCTTCCGTTGGACTTTGGGGGAGAGATGGTATACATGCTAAGGGACTTAATCGACTCCCGCCATTTTCTGTCTTATTCTCTTTCTTCTCTCGTTATTATTTCTTTTACTATCTCGCTTATTTTATTCTCTGTTTTTAATCTCACTTTTTTTCTCTGTGTATTCTCTTATTCTCTCTTGCTTTCTTCTCCTCTCTTTCCATCCTCTATCATACTTTTCCTCCCCATCCTGTTACTTTTTTTTCTTCTCTTGTTCCAGTTTCTCTTCTCTCGTTTTTTCTTACTCTTTTTCTCTCGCCATCTTATATCGCTCTTTTCTTCTCCTTCTTTTCTTCTCATGTTCTTTCTTATTCTCACTCAATCCTATTTTTCACTCTTTTCTGCTCTTTTTCTCTCTTGCTTCGTATTCTTCCTCTCCATTCTATATCCCCCTCTTTCTCTCCTGTTTGTCTGTTTCTTTTTCTCTCACTTTCTTTCTTATTATCTGTCCATCCTATATCTCACTTCTTTCTGCTTTTTCTCTCATTGTTCTAAATTTCACGCTCTTTGCTCGTCTTTATACTTTCTTTTACTCTTGCTTTCTTTCACTCTCTTTTGCTACATCCTATCTCTGACCTTCTTTTCTTCTCCTATTCCTCTTTTTTTTCTCTTTCTTACTTAATCTCTCTCCATCTTATTTCTCACTCTCTTTTCTTCTCTTTCTCTTTTCTTTTCACTCTCACTTTCTTTCTTATTCTTACCATCTCTCTCCTTCCTATATCTGACTGTCTTTTCTTATCCTGTTACTGTTTTCTCTCTCACTTTCTTTCTAATTCTTTCTCTCTCTCCATTCTACATCTCTTTTTCACCTGTTCCTCTTGTTTTCTCTTGTGCTTTCCTCTTCTTTATTTCTCTTCATCCTGTATTTCACTCTCTTTTGTTCTTTTTTTCCTTTTTCCCTCTCCATGTTTCTTTTCCTACACTCTATCCCTCCTTTTACTTCACCATGATTGCTTCTCTCTCCATCCTCCTGTTTCCTTTTATACTATTCTTTCTCTCTCTCTTTCATTTCCCACATTCTATCCCTCCTCTTTCACTTCATCCCCTATTGCTTCTCTCTCTCTCTCTCTCTCCATCCTCCTGTTTCCTTTTATGTTACTCTCTCTTTCCTTCTCCACCTCCAGTCGCTTCTCTCTCTCCATCGTCCTGTTTCCTTTAATGCGATTCTCTCTCTCTCTCTCTCTCTCTCTCTCTCTCTCTCTCTCTCTCTCCGCGCGCGTGCGTGAGCATCGATGTGGGCGGTCCCCGTGCGGGCTGTCAGTCACTCCTGGTCCCCTTGGTTACGCGCGCGCCCGGCACGAGTCTCGCCGCTGTTTTCATCCGAGCGCCAGGAGCGGTGGCGTCTCTGCACAAACACGGCGATTTTCTCAAAATTACAAATTCTCTTTTTTCGCCAGCACCACAGTCCACCTCAGCTTTCGTTACAGAGATCCGCCACGTCGATTGGTACCGAAAAAAACGAAAATACGTGCGGAAAACGTTTTTTTTTCTAATTGGACACCGGAGAGCTCCGTTCGCAGCTGCCGTTGATGCACGCGACTGTAACGGTTATGATTTGGCGGGAAAATCAAAAGTAGGATCAAACCAGAAGCTCGTGCGCGCGCCTGCCTGCACGCCCACGAATCAACCTGCTCGCATCGCTTTTCAGAACTTAAAAGTTGTTTTTTCCTGAGTTTCTGTCTCGTAAGTAATTAGACTAGACGTTAAACGACAAAACGTTAAAAGAACCGCGTCCTGACTCGCACGTTTCATGTTATTTGCTCTCGGAAGCCCTCGGGATCCGGTCTGAGGCGCGCTCCCGGCGACTGCTTTCCTCTCGGGAGCGCGCACTCTCTCTCTCCCTCTCTCTCTCTCCAGCAGTCGGGCCAACATGTCCGGGGACGAGGTGCTTATCCCGGACGACAGAGCTTTCTCCAGCTTCAAGAACGAGTGCTGCTCGGACGAGGGCTGGAGTCTGACCTACAACAAAGGGGGCATCACAGTCTGGATCCAGGTGTTGGAGGAGGAGAAGTCCCTGCACAAGATCAAGGTAAAACGGGACAGCAGTACTGGCCAAAGCTTCTGCAGATCTTCCAGCTAGTTTGTGGATTTCAGTTTAAACCCTGCCTGCTGAGAGCTCCTTTTGCCTAAAATAAAACAAACTGCTAAAAAAAGAATCCGAATCAGAAAACTGCAAAGACACACAGAGACAAGAACAATATAAAGTATAAATAAACCCCCAAAAAATTGTGGGGAAAAAAATATGTAATGCGCTATGATATATATAAATACTGTTGATGAATAACTTACAGTTAAGTAAATTCCAACACTGCAAATGGTGGTTAGGATCATAAGACCAGTAGTATATAACTAATAAGTAAAAAAAACAATATTCTTCTCTGCCATCATCTAAATCTCTGCCCTTCTGTTGCACTTTTAATTTTATTTGATTGTTTTTCTGTGTATTCTTTTATTTCTTCCATTTATATATTTAATTTTGTTCCATTTTATTTTATTTTTTATTCTATTCCTGTATGATAATGTGCTGTACAAATAAACTTGGCTTGACTAGGGTGAGGAGAGTAGACTCCTTCTAAAGGAGATCCACCAACCTGTAGTTGTTCAGGGTAGGTGATATGACAAAAGTATATTGGAAGAGAATTTCACAAAATGAATTTCTAAATACACCAGCAGTTGTAATATTTTTAATATTCAGTAAAGTCAAGTAGATTTATTGTCTTGGCAGCCATAGTACATCATTAAATGAAACATAGTAAATTATTAAATGAAATGGCACAAGAACAGAAACAAAACACCACAATACACAAGTGCAGAATGGACAAAATACATGGAGTGCAAAGAGAATGACAGAGACAGTGTAAGAAAAACACAAAAGCAACAAACCAGGACAGTTCCCCAGTCTCCACCATGCCTGTACCCCCGATGCCTCCCATGATGGCACCGAGTCATGAAAAAAATTTGGGACAGTATTGTCCCTAATCCTAAGTAAATTATGTCACTTTTTCTTCGATTTTGCTTGTCGTAAAGTTGGTCTTAAATTTCATTTTGAGTATTAATTTGCCTTAAGGTGTAGGAACCCTGATGTCGGTATGTCAAAAAATGAATGATTTAAGAAGGAACAGTTGGTCAAAAAATGATAATATAAAAGGGTCGGCATCCTATCATCTCCTTCAGTGCAGTGTTTGCAGTGACTATGCCTTGGTGGTGGTGGTTGTTGTTGTTTACATGCTCTCTAATTCCAAATTTGCTTTTTTTAATGATGCATGTAGTTATTGAGTGCTGAGTGACGATACCCATAATTTCAGGGCCGTAACTTTGGATTTAACATGGGTGGGATGAAATAGGACCTTCTGTAGGGGTTCAGGAACATGCAACCAGTGCAAAAACTCTAAACAGCTTTTGGACACATGCAAAAGTATAATGATATAGTGTAAGGTGACATCGCAAACGCATCACAGTATGTCACAGTATTGCTCAGAGCAGCCTATTGAGACAAATGTGAAACTTGCATGTATTGAAAACTTTCATGGGAGCCACTGTCAACACTAAACATGTAGGGGTGCCTTCTGGTGGTAAAGTGGGCAGGGAGGGGTGTGGCTAATGCTTGGCATGCACCCATGCTCAAATGATATGCCTTTTTCCGTGGTCATCTGTAAATCCTAGGTATTGTGCTGCTTTTTGTCAGTTGGAGTCATGTATAGAATAGCTCTTTAGAATCAAATAGTACAAATAATACAATAATACAAAATAGAATCTAAAATCGGGGAGGGAGATGGAGATATATTATACCAAACCTGAGTGTGTGTTGTTAAATCCCTGCGGGCCACCAGCCTTTCTTCCTGAGGTCTACATTCCTCCAGAGTTGAGTTTGAACCCTTATCTGCTTCACCTGATCCAGCTGATCAATAGACCTTCTTCAAAGGGCTGAGGTTGTTCAAACTGAGCTCTAGAAGTAGGCAGTTTGACCCCTAATCCATAAGGGCCTGGGTTACACCAAGCTGACTGTTGGCCGTCCATCATAATCAGGCTGGTGGATGTCAGTCACCTAGTTCCCGTCCTCTTGTCAGTACAGCACTGCTGGCTCTAGTCAGTCCTTGTCAACACTTGTCCTGTGCAGGCCAATAGTTTGTTTGTTTTTTCTGACTCACATCATTATTTATGATCTTTCATGGGCTGAATCTTTTGTGTTCGGTCAGTAAAACATGAAGCTGGGTTGCAGGTGAACTACAGGCCTGGAGACGGGGAAGCATTACTATAGCTTACACCTGCCACAAGTTTGGTTACATCGTCTTTATTTAATAGGCAAGCTGTACAGGATATATGTTGTAGGGTTGTGTAAACCACATTCGACTGTGCAATTGTCCTGTATCCCTTCTTAGTTTCTGTTAGGAACATGACAAAAGGGTCTATTGAGTTTTTATAGCTGTGTCCGTGTTTACCTGGCCGTATGCATCCGGGTCTGTGGTGAGTTTACCTACCAGGGGTGTTGACACGGCAGTATTTGCAGAGAGAGAGGGAGACAGAGGTACATCCTTGTTTCTTTAACACAGTGTTTTCCCAGCCCTAGTTCTGCAGTTCTACCCCCCCCCTTTCATTGTGTGTTCTCTGCTCTAACACGCCTAGATTATAGAAACAATTAGGTGAAAGTCAATTTTAAATGTATTTAAATTCCCCTCTTTCCCTGAATGTGGTTGATAAGGGAAGGACATGTTTCTTCTTTAGTTTTGTACTAGATCTACCAAGCAGGTTTTATATCAAGACTTGCTTGTGTAATTGCAGACATTGTAAGAAATAAAATACATAAATAAAAATAGGCAACATTACAAATAAAATTCAGTGTCTGAAACCATGTTAGCAAGTTTAGCTGAGGTTACTTAACAACTCAACGATGTCAGAGCCTTGTAACTAAGTGCAAAGCTAAAGCAACTTCAGACACGTCTTGGTAATCCTGGACTTTGTAATTAGGTGATGAGGTGAGTCAGATTGGAAACAGCACTAAAAGCAGCAGGGACCAAGATTAGGAAACGCTGCTTTTTGGAAGGCTGATGTGTCAGCCAGCATGTGGTGTTTCAGATTGGGCTGGTTATCGTGGCTGGCCAGACAGCGTAAACAAAATCTGCAAACCTAAGTTTACTTTACTTACTGGTAGGACGAAATGTCACCTGACAGAGTCAGCAGGTTGGAGGAACAAAGTAGAACTATGTTGGTCATACATTAACAATGAAATATTTCATTTATTGGTCAGGATATTCAGACAGAGGCCAGCAAACAGTTTAGTGCTGAAAACAAGTGATATTCAATAGAAAAAAGTTACCTACAATTGATGAATTTACTGTTTATTAATGAACTAATTATATACTAGTTTACTGTAATGTTTACCATAAATAGTTTACTATAACGAATGCTGTAGGAATAACTATGACCTTTTCTGTTTGTCACATTTATAGTCAAAGTGTATCATTTACAAATGTGTTGAAATTTATTTATTTATTTTTTTTACGTATTTTTCATATAACCCAGCTATGGTCTTCATTGTCATCAGAGGTGGGATGTAATGAATTACATATTGAGAAGTACCATAAAGAAAAGTAATTTTCTTTATTAAATTAATTCATGGTCCTTTTGCCAGTGTTTAGGGTTGTTTTTTAGTAAAGTATTCAACTTAGCAATTGTCTTTTTTTGAGTAGTAAGGTAAAACAGAGCTCTAGATTTCCATCTTAACTCCTAGTCTGTGCGATTAGCAGTCTGGCTAATTTAAGCTAAAATGTTGTAAAGATGGTGGTTTAGAATAAGACACAATAAGCTCTCTATAAAACCTAAAGCTTTTGCATGTTTTCTGTTCTGAATGGCTGTTAGCTAGCTAATTAAAAAAAGAAAGAAAGCTGATAACCAAGGTAGACTAGTGGGTTGGCTTAGGCATATATAGCAAATAATGTAAAAGGCCCATAGTCAATAAATTCTACAATACTGCATTTTTGTGATTTTTTTCACTGAAGTCCACTTATATTTTTGTGGGTTCATGGATCCAAAACAATCGTAATTCAACACTTTTCATCCCTTAGAATGAAACAGGCTGTTTTGTTGCTCTGCCTTTCAGACATATGTAAATTAGCTCTGTCCGGAGTGGCTGTCCTCTACTGAGCCTCGTTCAAAAGGAGTCCAGACTAAAAACCTCGCTCTAACTTCATCGTGGATTGGCAAAGCTTAACGTCTCTATAGAATAGAAAGATATGTATAAAGGTGATTTTGTGACATCACAAAATGAATTGTTCTTGCATAGATGGATTGTACAAACTGGTGAGATGACGTGGTAGGTTTTAAAAGTTTGAGTGTTTATTAACCTCGTTTACATGTAAAAAAAATAATAAAGCAGACAGTTTGATATTCTGTCAGATGGGCCCTTTTAATTTGTCTTTAATTCTGATTTAGCACTATTAATGTTTCGTAATCCTGTTTATCTGTTTGCCCTTTGCCTGACCTAGCTAAGCTTCTCCCTTATATCTGGTTCGTCCAGGTGCTGCTCCAGCAGCCCCGTTCCCACGACAGCCATCTGTAACCCGGTCTATGAGAGTCAGGCTGAAAGAGTAAGAGTAAATAAGCTGTTATTTGAGATGAGCTGAATACGAAACACAAATCCCTCTTGTTCTCTTTCCTGACAGTTGGCGCTGCTGTTAAAAGTCTGTGGAAAAATAAACACTGCTGTTGTAAGTCTGTGGAAAAGTACACATTATTTTTGCTCAGGCTTTGTGCTTGACCCTCAATTTCAAAGGCCTTCTTGAATAAATTGAGATCCTGGTCTGATCTGGAAGTCCCTAAATAGAAGAGTCATGGATCTTATGACATCTGAGTGATCTAGGATTTTAGACGTTTCCAGAGAAGCAGTCCAGTCCATATCTGTTCACATTATGTTGGGGG
The DNA here is from genome assembly GCA_037576975.1 of Alestes dentex. NCBI lineage: Eukaryota > Metazoa > Chordata > Actinopteri > Characiformes > Alestidae > Alestes > Alestes dentex. The sequence continues at coordinate 6,164 of JBBIGA010131587.1, read as the reverse complement.
TCAACTGCTGCACTCACTAGACCACTTTCCATAAAGCAGGAAATCTATCCATTAGTGCTTTGTCATTCAAAATCTGGTGCCTTACTGGAATGCTTTTGGTAGGGATTTGCATCATTCGGAATTGCAGCCTTAAACATCATTGTGTTCACATTTGCAACAAAAGTCTAGTTAAAGAAAATCACCATGAAAGACCTACAGCTCCTTCATTTCTGAATCACGCTCAGAATGCTCCCCTGCAACATTTTTCACTTGAGTAAAAGGTGGTGTGTCAATATTTATCATATGAAAAACTATAAATATAGATATGTGCATGAAAATAATGGCTGTCTGAATAGGCCCACAATTCCCATATTGATGCATACCTAATAAATTACAAATTGAAAATTCCATTTGTAATTTATTAGGTATGCATCAATGTGGAAATGGTTTACCCATGGACATCCTTCATTTTCAGGCTAATATCAATATTTATAGTTTTTTAAATATAATTTATCAAAAGTAGAAATGGCGGTACAGAACCTGAGTTGCCTAAACATTTTGGGAGAGCGGATGAAATGAAACGACTGTAATAGTGGGAATTGTTAGGATTTTACTGATACTGAGACTTACTGTATATATACCTATTCTTATCGATACACTTATTGATACTACTGTCCATAATTGTGTGGAAAAAATTAAGATGTGAGACGATTGAGGAGTTATTTTATTATTACTTTTTTCGAAGAAATAACAAGCTAAATTTTTTCCTGAGTTTCCTGTATGAAAGGCAGTTAGTCTGGTGGTGATGTGCAGAGCGCCACTCCCTTCTCACCTACTGATTCAATCTAGCATCAACCATTTGAAAGCCCCAGCTATGTTAGTGTGTTACTCTGCATAAATTCTGGTCGCAACATAATCTCTGTTACTGACCAGTCAGGAACAGGCACCAATTTAGCACTGATTTTTGGCACCCAGAGTGTCTACCAAATGCATTATGATAAATGTATTAAACTGAACAAAACTCTTTTAAGAGCACCTTAAATTTGACATCAAACAGGAAATCATTTATTGGTTTCTAATGTGTGTGTGTGTGGGTGTGTGTTGTCTTTCTTCCTCTCTTAAAAAAAAAAAACAAACAAAAAAACTCCCTCCCCTGAGGCACTTCACATGCCACTGTTTGTTAGAAATTAGTTTTGCATTGTGGAAGTCCAAAAAGAAATTCTGTTGCCATTGAAAGAAGGATGTAACTTTAGGCATTCCTCCATTCATTTACTCTTTCTCTCACTTTCTCTTGTTTTTGTCCTTGTTGGTGAGTGTATTCTGGTAATTGATTTTCAATTCCTGTTTTTGGCCATTAGGAGTAGACATGCTATCACATGACAGCATTTATCTTCCTTTGACTATAATGTATAATTGTGTGTGTATTTGACACAGACTTACCTTGTGCAGTGGCAGTACTAGCGGCGGGGGCGGGTACAAACACAGCACACGGACATTAGTAGAATAAGATGGAGGGATGTGAATTTGATAGGAAAATGAAGGTTCCTTTGACCTGCACTAGGAGCTCTGCTCTAGTACAGCCTTTACATCAAGTGGCAGTTAGATATGCAAAACCCAAGGCAGTTTGCACTCCTCCCATACCTCTCAGAGCAGTTGTCTTCTGTAAAATGCAAATACACTCTTAGGAAAATGAGCCAACAATTTTGCTATCACTTGACTGTACGATACGACTTTTCCATCAATATCTGTATTCATCATGTATTTGTTCAGTTTTATACCTTTTCAGTTTTATACATTTAACTTTTAAGATGCAGTGCCTTAAATGTCCTTAAAAAATTCTTTACAATCATTACATATATTAAGAGAATATATTTGCTGCTGAAAACTAGTGGCCTGCTTTGATGCAATGTCCTCTTGATCTGAGACATTTGCTTCCGACTTCTGTCCATAACTTAAATCATTAGGTCTGCTAACTGCCCTGATATTTGTTGCTATCAGTGAACAGCTAGGCTTTGTTTCCTCGCTGAGTAATAGATGCGCATCACCACTTAGTGTAAGTAACATTTGTTTAAATCTTGAAATCAAAGCAAACCTTTTATTACCTTGATCATTCATGTTTTTGGTCATACCATACCAAAACATAACTTTTATTAAAAGATGAAAATTTGTTTACTAATATATTTGATTGAAGTAAACAGTCAGTTCCTGAAGTTGAGGTTTCGGAAGCAAGAAAATTGGGCGAGTGAAAGGATCTGAGTGACTTTGACAGGGGCCAAACTGTGATGGGTAGTCAAATGGATCAGAGCATCTCTAAAACGGCTTTTGTTTTGAGTAATAGCAAACTAAATTCTTTTCTGAGTTTGCTGTATGAAGGACAGTTACTGCAAATGTTTGGTGGTGATGTGCAGACTGCCACTCCCATCTCACCCGCTTGTCTAGTGTCAACCATTTGAAAGCACCAGCTATGTTAGAATGTGTTACTCTACATAAATACCAGTAGCAACACCACATCTGTTACTGACCAGAGCATCTGCCAAATGCATTACAGCAAATGTTTTAAACTGAACAAAACATACCTTAAATTTAACACCGAATAGGAATTCACTTATTTTTTATATCTAAAACGGCAAGTCTTGTAGGGTGCTCCTGGTATGCAGTGGTCAGTACCTACCAAAAATCGCCCAAAGAATGACAATCGGTGACCCGGTGACAGGGTCATGGGTGCCAAAGGCTAGCCTGTCGTATCGGATCCCAGAGAAGAGCTGCTGTTGCACAAATAGCTGGAAATTTTCATGCTGGCTGTGATAGAAAAGTGTCAACACACAATGCATCACAGCTTGCTGCATCAAAATCAGAAAACTTTATTTATCCCGGAGGAAATTGTTTAAATGGGGTTCAGTAGCCTCAGACCTGTTAGAATGCCCATACTGAGCCCTGCCTGCTTCCAAAAGGACCTACAGTGGGAACATGAGCATCAGAACTACACCACAGAGCAGTGGAAAGTGCCATGCTCTGAAGAATCATGTTTTCTTTTATGCCTGGGTGTCTGTGCACTGTCTGCCTGGGGAAGAGATCTGACCAAAATGCATAAATGTGAAGACGGTGAGCTGGAGGAAGTGGTGTAATGCTCTAAGCAATGTTCTGCTGGGAAACCTTGGGTGCTGCATTCATGTGAATGTTATGTTTGACACGGACCTAACCATTGTTGCAGACCAAGTTCACCCTTTCATGGCAACACTGTTCTCTAATGGCAGTGGACTTGTTCCTGAACACTACAAACATTGTTTAGGAACAGTTTGTGTGTGCACATTTGTTTTCGTGTATGAAAATAATCTCTCTTGCCCTGTACTGTGCCTTATTCCTAAATCAGTCAAGGCTGAAACACTTCTTTAGTATGAATAACCTTAATATTTTATGACTGTAGTATGAAGGGGTGGGGCTAAAAACCTGATGTATAGAAATGCAATGGTTTTCATTATAAAACTTCAAAAATTATGAATTCACAGGATGCTATTGTGGAAGCTTCATTTCCATATGTGAATTGTACGAACTGGATAATATTTACATAAAGCATCAGTCTTACAATATTGTCAAACACACACACACACACACACACACACACACACACAAACTCTGCTGCATTATCCTCAGGGACGTGGCCGTAAAAAACAATAACATGCAAAGTGCTGAAGCTACAGAAACTCCTTGGCCTGAGCAGCGATTAGGATGATAAATAATGATGGAAAGATGTGAAAAAAGATTGAACAGCATTCTTCACTCTACCTTTATGTATCTCTGTACTGAAGCCTTACAGGACATTGTCTCATAGCAAGAGAAAATCCCCCCACCAGGGCTACAAGGCTAATAAAAAAAAACATTTCATGTAAGCTTGCATACAAACTGTGTTTTTATATTAGCCTTGCTAATGTGGTTCCTGACACTTTACAACACACTTTTCTCTACTTCTTAGAGTCATCTTAAAGGGGACATATTAGCAAAACTCCTCCTTTTGTATTTCCATTTATGTCTCTACCACTCCAATAAACACTCCAAGTGCAAAAAAAGCATCCATCTGTTATCTGTGAATCAATTGAAAGATTTTGGTGTCAGGAATCATATGCTTATATGAGCCGTTTGGACGGCTCCCCTATTGTGACGTAATTAATGGGAAATCTGTCGAGCCCTCACCCACTAGATTAGTTGAAGGTCTGCCATTTTTGTGTGCTGGTTTTACGAGCACATGCATAAGACGCCGAGCGCTATGGCTACAGGCAAAGGCAAGTCACTCATGAAGTGTTGTGTTCATCTCGCTCTGGGTCCGACTCGGGGTCAAACATATAGGGCTGGATAGCGCCTCTGTTTCACGTGTGTTAAGCGCAGAACGTAAGCATGGGATGGGTGGGGCGTGGCCAGCAACATCTTATTTGCATAAAAGTGACAGAGCCCTTAAATGGCTCATTTTGAAATGGACTGAAACTGTCAATAATAGAGCTGGTGAGATCTCTTTATGTGAGAGAGATTTTGTGCAAATAACTTCATGAACATGTTTTGTATAGCCCATAGACCTGTTATAACTAAAGTGAGTTTTGCGTAATATGTCCCCTTTAAAGCCATCCTCTGTAAAAACATCCCTCATGTTCAGCAGTAATTTTAAATACAAATGTATTAAATTATTCAAGTTTTGCACATATTTAATAAACATGTTTGCTCTTTGGACTGGTCAACTGTTCAGGGTGTTTCTCCACTGTTTGAGCTCTGGGATAGACTCCAACATCCCACAGGTTAAGAAAAATGTCTCAGCAAATGGATGGATTGATGAATGGATGGACATTGTATATTTTTAATACTATCACTAGTATTAGCACTGATACTACTAGCACTACAACTTGAATAAAAAAATGAATATTTAATGACTAACAGTTCCCCTTTATTGAACTTTCTCCTTATTTTGTCCATGACTAACAGTTAGCTAGTCTTAAGTTTGAGTTTAAATCAGAAAAGCAAGACTGCGCAGGCAGATGAAAGGGTAGATCATAATGGCAGCTACAGGTAGACCTCCATCTAAAGTAGGGAAAGGTGGAAATTGTGCAATGGTAAACTCCATCTTAATCACTGTTCTTGTTTTCTGTACACCTCTCTTTTTCTGCATGTGTAATTCTCTTTTTGGTTGCCTTTTCGGTTTGCGTGGTTTGGTCTATTAAGACCCCTGTGAAGCTTGTTGCCTTGCAACTGACACACACACCCTTTGCTGCAGTGCTGCGTCCCCCAAGTGATCTGGAGCAATCCGTTCCACACGTTACCCCTCCCCCATCCGAAACCACTCAGCTTGGCGCAGATCCATTGTCTCCGGAGCGATGATATTATTGCTGATAACGATCACAGATGTATTTCCCTATGAACGGTCAGGCGTTTTCTCTAGAAGCGTTCTGCCATACTGTGCCTTTGAAACCACCCACAGCTGGTTCCTCTGATAGTACGGGTCGTTTGTTTACTCAGTATTCACCTGAAAAGCTGAACTGAAACATAATAAATTAACCGTAAGTAAAACATTTTAATCTGTATCTTTCCAATTTTTGCTTCCTTGATCACAAAATGGGTTAATTTGACTTCAGAATGCAACTGACTTCACAGTCAAAGGTTGCTTTACGGTATTCAAGTTAACAGGGCTAATTTTAGCCTTTTCTTTTGTGTATGTCGCATTATCTGTGTTCGTTTACGGAATACCAATTTAAAGGTTATCACGTAACTAATACCTTAGGACGAATTTCAACTGGTTGATTAAGCAGTACGGTACTTCGCTCCTACAAGGCTCATATTTATATACAAATCACAAATTCTTTGAATGTTTTTGTCAGAAAAAGCTTGAATAGCTTACCCTTCAGATTTGGGCTCCGATATTCAAGTTGTAACATGGAGGCTTCTACATTTTTTTTCTTTATGGGTTCTACACAAATATTTATCATTAGCCATCACAAATAAAATGTCTATTGTTGGCCATGAAGTCTACCCCGCTTCTTCCACGATACCATCGTGAAGTAGTGTCTGTATTTCATAGATATTACAAGCCTGCTCGAACACTCTATCATTATGGGCCCGATAATGCACACAGCGCACCGTGCTTTTGCGACTTGCGCAACCTATCATTGCTATTTTGTGCGAGCGCATCGTTCTTTTTTCCGGCAGAA
>JBBIGA010131534.1:0-22387 GCA_037576975.1 Alestes dentex | reverse complement strand
AAGAGAATAAACATGTGTATAGCAAAACATGTGTTAATGCAATACTTTTCTGTGAGAAATACTTGATTTTCTGGAAAGATTTCAGGGGTGCCATGACTGTATAAGGCTAAACAGTCTTAAAATAGAGATGTCAAAAAGAAGCGCTTTTGGTTTCCTAAATAAGTTTTTAATGGATGACTCTTTTATAAATTAGTTACGGGAATATGAAGAACCTTTTAAAAGTTCAAAGAGCTTCTGCATAATGTAAAGCTTCTAAAGCAATTAAAGTTTTTCCTCAGCTATATCTAAGCCAAGGTCCATTTAGGAGTCTTAAATGTCAGATTGTACCATGTCTGGTCATTTCGTTTAATCCACATGCTTCTATTGAGATTTGCAGGAAGTTCTACCATTGTTCAGAAAACCATTAAAACATGTATCCCTCAAACGCTTCTGCCAGATGTGCTCATGATGTAAAGTGCCCTAAAGAATATGAGCAGCCTTCCCATTCTGGTCTGAACTCTCTCCATGGCCCTTTAGAGCTTTTCATCTGAGATACTTCAACAGGTGTTCAGCTCCTGCTTACACCCTGAGCAGTTGTTATGAGGTTATGTTCGTCAATAGGAAAATTTGCTGTCATTAAAAGCATATTTCTGTACTTGTTTATAGCAAAATAAGCTTTTCTTTCCTCTGCTCTTTGCTCAATGCAAGTTAAACCAACAACAGTGTAAAATAAACTGCAGCTGATTGTGGTGACTCATCCTGCTGCCATTTTTCAAATTGTCTCCAGGACTGAGTATTAGGCCCTGTTTAGACTTCACATGTGAACATTTGATCACTGTGATCTAGTAGTGGGGGGGGGGGGGGCTGCGTAGTGAAAACATATACGTCACTTTTGTGCCGTCTCATTCTGCATCACTTCAGAAAGTTCACTTAATCTGGTTAGCATGACAACAGCTCTGCACACTCCCATATAGCACCAGTCAGTGAGTTTCCCTATGTAAATGATCAAAATGAGTTTAAATGAGGGTTTACTGGGCATGCATAGTAATTTTGGCGAGCTGGGCGAGTTGTTTACTGACCCCCACAGGGAATGGTTTTCTAATGTTCACCTTTGCAAGCCAGTATTTGAATATACATCAAAATATCTTCAATGAGAGAGAAGGATACCAACACCCTTGGGATCAGGAGATCTAGATTTGAACATATTCCTATTCTTATACTTATCATTTGATGCCAAGTGTAACAGAGTCTTAGGCTCAGTTCATCTTCTGTCCCCATCTTCTGTCCCCATCTGTTCACTGGCAGTCTTGTGCCACTGCTCAAACTCTGGCCAGAGCTGCTTCCGCCCACATTCAGTGTCACGTGTGACTGACTGCGTCCAGCGCTCCCTCAGGCTGGTAGGTTGAGCCACGTGTCACTAATAGCAGGGATTCCCATAAGCAGCATCAAAACACACACACACACACACACACACACACACACACACGCTCAAACACACACACACACACACACAAACACCCACATGTGCCCTCAAAGCCAATCACGTTTGGCATACTTTCAGATCGACCACCAGCTTGCCGGTGCAGACAGAGTTTACTTACGTAACGCCGCTGAATTGCATCATTGTGACCCATGGCCTCTCTGTGGCATTCTGTAAGTGTTTAGTTCATTAGGGAATATGTAGGCAAATCGATAGGACAGTAGAATCGAATAAAATGGTCATTGATTTTTCGCTGTCTCTGGACAGCCCTGTGTGTTGCGAAGGCAGATTTATCTCTGGCTTTGCAAAATATAACCACAGAACTAGCAGCAGAGATGTAGGTGAAGATACTTATCATAGCTGGATATTGCATACTGATGTATTTCAGTCTTAATGTCTGACACTAATGTTACATAATTTTAGTGTATTGTTAAATTATTAATGCACACTGATGTATACATTTTGTGCAGCCGTGTGATTGATAGACACTTGACTTTTGAAATCACAGCCCAAAACACACTACATGGTTTCAGGTCCTCATACGAAATCTAATAAAAGGCAAGGAGAACTTGAGGAAAATGCAGTCTACAAATAATCATTTCATTCATTAAAGGAAAAACACCTGCAACATCTTTATCACCTTTGTGGAAAAAGTAATGGCACCTTTGCTTGTGCCATCGTCAGCAACTGCAACCAAATGCTTCCTATAACTAGATATTAGGACAAGGAATGTGGAGGAATACTGGCATACTGTTATTCATTGCACTGCTTTATTTCAGTCACACCGGAGGGCTTTTGAGCATGAACCATTTCAAGTCCTGCCACAGCATTTTAGTTGGATTTGGACTTTGACGAGGCTGTACCAGTCAGATAACATACTGACAAATATGCAAAAATAGAAGAAATCAGGAGGGATACTTTTTCACTGCTGTGCTGAGAGTGGCTCCCCTCTGAAATAATATCTGGTCAGTGGTGGTCCTGTGTTGGTTCCTTTCTGTTGATGGGATGAGTGGAAGGGAGCTGTTAAATTGGATAGCAACAGGTGCTCTACACTCAGTCATTGTAGGTCTGCCTGATAATAGGTTCAGTGAGTGTAGGTGCAGGGCGTAAATTTTTAAGTTATGTAGTTAGGAGAGTGAGAAACTAAAGTGTGGACCCATGTATGGGCTCCTCTAGATTTTAAGGGGTTAAAAACATTACACAACATTATTATGTAATTGATGCAGTATATGTTTGGAAAGCAGCGGGTGGAGATAGTGTTTGATTCCAAAGGCCTAGGGGTTGGCAGCACAGGGTAAAATGGTTTGGTGGCCACTTGAGGACAGCTGCATTGCCAAAGGAGCTGCTGTCATATTCAGTCTTCCATAAAGCCCAGATGTTTGCTGATGTAACCGTCATGTTATTGCGGTGGACAGCCATGCATCTGGCCTTGGTTTGATTAAATATTTCAGAATGTGGCCCCCCTAACCATTGATTGCACCTGAAGATCTGATATAGATCTGACCTTTGGACAAAGACTGCCTGAAGGAAAACAGAAAAGAAATTATTGGCATGTTCCCTCTTTTTTTTAAAAGATAAAATGTAAGCATAGAACATCAACAGCAGCAGTTGTTTTCTAAACTGCTGTGAATCTCTTTGACTTGACAGGAGTGAAACTTCTTTTCTGACAGTTGATTGCTCACAGCTGTAGGCCAAAAGTAGATCCTGGATAGTATACAGTTGTTGTTTCCCAGTGCAGAGATATTTTGATTTAAGACCATGCAATACGTGTCAAGTGGAATACACAGTGTATTAAATTGATTGTGTTACTTTGACGCAACATTTCATGGCAGTGTTGTATAGTTTAATCTTGTGAAATACATTTCATATCACTCTACTTCTCTGTAGCTATAGCAACCCTAACCCAATCATCCCAAACAGCATTTCAAATCGTCTGAGACGTACCTAAATATCTATCTAGACCCACACAAAGAGAGGTCCATGAAGCAAAATGGAAAAACTTGGCAACAGTCCAGTGATCATTAAGAGTTCTCTCTGGACTGTAGCTCTAATGCATGACCAGACTATTACTTTAGCACCGTCAATCTTTGTTGCCTCAGCGCACATAAATTCCCAACAGATGTGTACTTATTTAGAAACTTAGAAAACCAACAAAGTGCAATTTCACCATAGTCTGTCACCATATTTGTGTGTGTGTATGTGTGTGTGTGTGTGTGTGTCTGTGTGTGTCTGTGTGTGTGTGTGTGTGTGTGTGTGTGTGTGTGTGTGTGTGCATGTGTGTGTGTGTGTGTGTGTGTCTGTGTGCGTGTGTGTCTGTGTGTGTGTGAGTGTGCATGTGTGTGTGTGTATGTGCGTGTGTGTGTGTGCCTTTCGACACTACTGTGCTGTTTATGCAGTCACTCTACACTAGATGTTGTTGTTTAGGTGCTTTCTATAAATAAAATAATTTTTTCAAAGATAACTGCAGTTGTTTAGTGTTCTAGAAGTTCTGATGATACCCATTATACCTAATATAATCAAAAAGGTGCATTGGGACCTAACTGATCATAGTAATGATAATATATAATCATGTTACTCACCCCAGTCTGGATTTAATTTGATGTCACGTTAATGTCTTAATTGTGTAGTATTTGAGGCAACTGAGCAGATATGCTGTATCAGATTGCTTTTCTAGTCTTTATGCTTTTTTTCTGAACCACAATGGGTGCGAAACACTCTTCCCACCCCATGTGACTGATAGACAGATGACTTTTCTTTTGCCTCTTCTCTAAGGAAGAAGTGACAGAGCAGATGGAGGAGTGCCTGCCTTCCCCTTCCTGTCCTTTCTCCCATCTTCTGTCAATCACTCTTCCCTCCTCGGGGTGAAATGATTAAGGGTTTTTTTTTTTTTACCCCATCTCTTACATTTCTTAGCAGATATGGCACGGGAAAGCAGAAGCAGTTCATATTTTTTCAGCTCACTTTTGACATCTCAAGGTCAGCAGAGATGAGCTTTGGCTCAAGGGAGGGAACTTTCCCAAAGACAGCCACTCGGCCTGTCGCCTTCCATCAGCTCTGAGAGACGGAGAGCAAGTCTGCCAGCGAGTATGGGGCTCGGGGTGAACTTGTGTAGTGTAGTTAGGGGCGTGCAATATATTTAAATAACTATTGTGATATTGGTGGGATGACACCAATATCGCAGGAGGGTGCAAAATACAGATGAGCCCTCTAACAAATGATTAAGGTTGCAAGATGATATCAGAACCAAATGGAGTAGGTGTTCATTGTCATTCTAACCATGTACACCGTACACAGTGAAACCAAACAATGTTCCTCCAGGACCACGGTGCAAGACAAAGAACAAAAATGGAAACATATTCAGCAGAAACAGAATCATACGGACATCAGCAGATCATTTAAAAAATTGTGCTGTAAAAACATCTGAATTTTATTAATTGTATTGTCTTTGTAAACCTGTAAAACGATATGTTATATCTCTCTCTTTGCATCCCTATTAGTTATAAAAGGGACAGTAATAAAGTTTGATCTGTATTCTGATGCTGATGTTTTCCATTTTGTTATTAGAAACACCCCTCAGCACTAATAAAAACACTGTAACGCATGGTCTGTAGTGGTCTTTTGGTTCAGTGTGTTATCCTGACTAGATCTCAGACAGTTCAGTCAAGATCATAAATAACTTTATGGGGATACAAATAAATGTGTTGCAAAGGCCTTTTGCTTTAAGACCGCTGGGGTCAACTGCAGCACCCCCCACCCCCACAACCATGATTAAGAATAAGCTGTAAGCAGATAAAGGATGGATGGATGGATGTATTGCATTGAAAGGCCTTACAATTTATAAAAGTGTATTGAAATCGCTTCCTATTTGTAAACCCGTTTGCATCCACGTTCCCATTCAGACCACCATGATTAGGAGTGCACCGGTTGGATGCTCAGTCCGATACAGGCCAAAATCACTAGAGTGGATATTGGAAAGGGCCTGAACTATCTTGTAAATTCTTAACTAAGCTTTGAGCAGCATGCCGTAAAGAGACACACAGATGAGAACACAAGTAACACAGATGAGAAGTAAATGTCTCATATGGCTCCCTGCTCCTTACATAGTGCAACATGCAGGTTTTATAATACAGGTTCCTGCACACAGGAAGTTAGTTATATATATCTGACAGAAAACCTTTGATGATTCAGCCTTGTGTGCAGAAATCCATAATGAACAAAATGTGCACTATATTTCACAACTCAAATTTTATATTCATAGCACTCTCTTGAATACAGAGGGAGCCACTTCAGATTCAAAGTGCATCCAGATAAATTAACAGCTTATTTATTTAAGAGGAAAACAAGGATAGGATTGGATAGGTATATCAGATACTCAAGGTTAGACTTGAAAAAGTGATATCATGCCACCACAATCATAGTAAGTGAATCTGATTTTGTTTTCATCATTTAATCTGCATTTAGGCTTTCTTTCACCACACACAGCCTCAGTCAGCACTTTTTGTTGTGTGGGGTAAAATTATGTAAATTATGCTGAATGTGGCCCAAATTATGTTTCGTAAACATAAATGCAAGTAAGCATCAGGACATAGACGCAGGGTGTCATGATGCAGTGTAAAAAAAAGAAAGTTTTGTTGAAGATTTGAGAGTATTTAATCTTTATGGTAGAAATGGGGCAACAACATGTCAGTCATGAAATAAAAGCCCAGGTCTTGTGTAGGGTTGCATCATACGCTGTACTTCTAGATCTGCTTCCTCGTTATTTCCAACTCTGGCAGGTGTCGCCTGCTTTACCAGCTTGAAAAAGTCCACAAGAATGAGTGTGCTAAATTTATAGTAAAAAGAGTTCTGTACGGCAAGCGACACCACACGCTAACAGCATCTCTTTCTGCATAGAATAATTCTGTCTCCTCTACAGAACTGCTCATTGAAATACATGCCTTGTGTGTGTGTGTGTGTGTGTTCCTTTTAAGGTCAAAGTGAATCCAGAATCATGACACATTTTTCTCCTGTATTCCCCCTCAACCTTAGTCTTATGTGATCATATGTGAGTTGCAACCCATTTAGTCACACTCTGAAGAAGACTGTGACCACAATCACACCTAAATTCCTTTAAATTCCAAACCCGTTGTGACCTCTAAGCAAGCTTCAGTGACTGAACTGGAGTTAACACAGAACAAACTGTAGCTTGGCAAACAGGATGGACTGAGGGAGGCTTTACAGACTCACTGGACATGGCGAACACTGAAAGCACTGGTGTGGGCATTGCAACAGATTCATGGCCTTACCTGTACTGCAGAAATATTTGTGGCGAAATTTCCAGCACTGAAGGCTATTTGACAATGTTCAGGCCGTATTTGCTTCACTTTTTACTTTGTTTTGCAGAACTGCTGTTTAAAAGCGAAAGGACACTCAAGGTTGTGTCTTATCTCGAGTAACATCATCGCTGTGATGATCTATAGCACTCGCCTACAGCAAATCACAGCAACGATGTTATTCGCGATAACGCACTCCCTCTTGTGTTCCGTCGCTTAAACAATGTGCTGCAACAATCCTAATTTTGTCCTGTCTCTCTGTTCCATGGTGCTGACTGCATATCCGATGTGGCCGCGGTGCTCGCTCACAGGTAAGCCTTTCATTTTTCTATGCTCAGTTTATCAGGAATGGAAAGTGAGGTAATATGAAGGTTCTAAGAATGTGAGATGGAATGAAAGAGTGGTACCTATTGTAATGATGTAAAAGGTTTACTGTGTAGTCACCTTTCATCTGCTGGAAAAAAGTTTTGTGTCAAAATCACCCACACCAAACAATCTCCCACCAATGAAGAGAGTAGTTAAGTGTGCAGTTATAGTCAGTATGGAATAGCTCTTCTTAGGACAAAGGTTGTCACTGTCATATAAAAACTTTACATCTCCAGATTGGTACCATTATAACATATAAATAAAGGTTATTGTAAAAATCACCTTATCTATTAGTACATAAGCTTTTCGATGATATACAACACAGCCTGGTTGCACAGCTTTCATCAAAGTAGCCATGAACTGAATAAATACACTGAAATAAACATATTTCAGTTCTGGAGTTTTTGGAATTATAGTTTAAGGACATGCATGTTAAATATGAAAAAATCTAAATCTGTAGTACCATATAAAAAATATCTAGACACCCTTTTGAATGAATGGATTGAGCTACTTTAAGGAGCACCGTCTAATACCGTTGGGATGTTGCAGCACTAATCCTCTAACATCAGTACCTGACTTCCCTAATGCTCTTTTATAGCTGAATGAAATCAAATCCCCACAGCAATGTTCCAACCTTAAGTGGTAAGCCTTCCCAGTACAGTAGAATATGAGTTTAGAAAACACACTGGATGAGTAGATGTCTGTAAACTTTTGCACATTAAGTATATGTTAATGTAAGGGGGATGTATTTTACATTTTTGTACTATTTTGAAAGTAATGGTTCTTTGTGAAACGTTCAGTAAATATATATAAATATACATCTATTCAGTAAATATTATATAAAAATGTAAATAACTGTTTTCCACGAAACAACGAAAACATGACAATCTGTATTCTCAGTAGCTTTTAAGTCCTTCAAAGGCTGCATGTTTTGACCTTGACATTCTTTCTTATGGTGCTTCTCAGTTGCCATTTAGGCCTCATAAGGCACATTAAAGGCAGGGAATGTGTTTTTCTGGTCTCTTGCAGCAGTTGACAGAGGCCCGTGTGGTAAATATCAGTGAAATAAAGGTGATTGTAAAGAGGAAGGATCAAAGCTGACCTGTGACCAAGCTGCCATAACTGAAACTCAAACCATCTGGCAGCTGTATTCCTCCTTCTGCTGAGTTACCTTCAACATCTGAACCTGGGAGGAACCTCGTGATTTAGAGCAAACAGTTGGCTCCTTCAGCCACGACGGGCAAAGAAAACACTGCAAAATATTTTGACAAGTTAAAGCATCTTGAAAGGAATTTAGCAAATATTGCTTATTATGTGATTATTGTAAGAAAAATGTAAGATCATACAGCTAGATGTTTCTGACCTCACTCCATGCATAGTTTGTCTCTTTCAGGAAATAAAGCTTGAGGGTAGTAAAATTATCTGCTGGTGCAGTGAGGCAGTTTCACTTAATACAATTTTTGCAGCAATCTAAAAAATCTAAGAATATAAGATGTGTTCTCTACATTCAAGGTGTTTTGATCTGTCCTGGTTTCGTGCAGTGAAGGAAACATAGGTGATCAATATTCTTCCACTATTCATCCAAAGTGAGCACTTTTCCACAGGCTGTGTCCCAAAATCTTGTCATTTTATTCTGTAATTTAGCGTTTTACTGTTGGGTAAGGGCCAGTTCTCAGCCACTGTAACCTGAGGCATTTTACCATGAGAGCAGTGCAAATACAAGTAGCTGTTTCAAAAAAAAAAATCAGTATTTGGGGACATCCTAGTACATAAGGTTGTTATGACCATGAGTTGTCATGAGATATTATGTACATACCATAACCTGTTACGACATCAGATAATGTCATGGCAGTTACTGGTAATGGTGATGTGACGTTTTTATATATATAAGCATAATCTTGATGACAGTTAATGACAGCACATTACTTCTGCAATGACATGTTCATGTATATCAATGCAATGCAGCAAGGGTTAAAATAAAATTATACCCAGCATTGTAATTCAATGGGTTGGGGTATAAAATGAACACAAATGAAGCACCGCCTCAAACCAACACTCTTCAGTGCAGAATGACCAGTGATGCTGTGTAATCAGTGGCAAACTAAATATTGCAGTTTCTATTAGCCTGATGTATTCCTACTGACGCTGCCCTCTATATGGTAATCTCCTTTGTACATTCTTATGGTCACCGCCATTCCATATTATTGTAATAACAAATGCTGTTTGCTGCTTGTACATTGTTTTCCAGCTTTTCATTGGAGCGTCCCCCTTGTTTAGAGCTGAAAAATGTGTTGGTTCTCTCTTCAGCATGCAGGCATGACTAGCGATCAACGTGTGATTAAGGGTTAAGAGATGGAGGGAGAAAGAGAGAGCAACATTTATCATACTGACGTGCTTTGGACTACAATGGAAATTGCCACTTGCCAAAGGCCAGTCCTGTCACACTATTTCTGAAGGAATGGTAATACATATGCAGACGGAATGCTGCCGTTAGGCCCCTCTGGGAAGAGACAGCACAGGTAGGATGTGGAATGGACATAGCAGGGAAGGTCTGAAAGGACTATGCTTGTTCCTAATTGTTTACCTGCAGCTTCTTTTGAGTCAGTAATGGATTAAGAGGTGATCTTAGCTCTGCTTTACTCATCTTCATCCAGTGAAATATCTGTTGCTTTGCAAGGTACAGACGTAAACACATTATGGACTTTGTGCCTGAGGAGGCTCTTGTCTCGGATTGGCTGTAAAGATGGATGTCTCCTCTTCTTGCTGGAAGAAAAGTTATTTTCTTTCCTGAGGCAGATGACAATGACTAAGCAGGCTGTTAAAGGCCAACTTCAAGTGCCCTATCATGGACTCCCGCATTCTGTCAGTAGCTACGAGTTGCAAGCAACTACTGTTGGAAATTCATCATACTGGGTCTACAGCAGGTCAGATAATACAGTTTTATTGGGAAGTGGAAGACACATCAGGGCTATGTGCTGTGTGGAACTTTAGCTGCATTTGTGCACTACATAAATTTAGTCTAGTGCTGCAGCTAGGAGGATGGTGGCCTAGTGGTTAGGGAGTTGGCCCTGTGATCAGTAGGTTGTGGGTTCGAATCCTAGAACTGCTAGTGATACCACTGAGGTGCCCTTGAGCATAGTACCGTCCCCACACACTGCTCCCCGGGTGCGCCCTGTTGGTGGCAGCCCCCTGCTTCACTTGGTGAATGGGTTAAATCCGGAGAAAGAATTTCACACTGTGTGCTGTGGTGTGTTCACCTGTGACTGTAAGGGGCCACTTTACTTTATTGTACAAGGTGTGCTTGAGTTAAGGTCATTTAAGTTATTAGAGTGTGTTCAGGGTGAAACATGCTGTACTGTCTTCTGATGATCTTTCTGCCACGGGGCTTACGGGAAAGTCATCCTTGTACAGTTTAAAAGTTCGCAGGGTCACACTTCTCTTTTGTAGGGCAACAAAGAAAGAAAATGTCAAAATCATCTATAGATCTGGAAGTCAAAGGTTGTTGTCTATGTGTAAATCAGTTTTGCTTTTCAGCATATTAGATTAGTACAGAGCACAATTTTTAAACAGTTTTGTTCATTTGTTTAAGTATTTAAGGTCCCCTGAAACTGGGCACTGTGTGTAAATAGCCCTGTGATATCTATAAGACTTCACAATATGTAATTCATTATCACACAAGACAATTTTATAAAGGTAATATTAAAGTCATTGCAGTACTGATGGTGCATGGCAGAATATGCAAATGATACCACTAACTAAACCCATCAGGTTTTTCTGCTGGTGTAAGAATCCTGAACAATCACAGTTCTGGATGTTTGTTTCTGAGCATGATTTCATGGATAAAGTTGGCAATGTAATCTAACACATCCAACAGGTCAGTTTGGTGGAAAGTCACATACATTTTCCACTATCGCAAGATCTAGACATTCAGCCAAGACATGCTTGAAGTGCAGCTCCGCACTTGGAATTCAGCACAGTGCCTGTTGTCTAAAATAGCTGCCCCCCAGTGTTTGGCTACACTGAGAAGTTTTGTCCATTCCTGCAACTCACAGTAAGCCATACTGTGTCCTAAACCACGGTGACCGTGTCTGTGCCACCTTAATGAAGAGCTGGAAGCAGTTTGAGCGAGTTGCGTTTTAGTAACATATTTTTACTGAAACAATCTGGGTGACCCTTGACTTGTAGTGTTGCAAGAAGCAAAATTTGGACTCAGTATATTTTGGCTGATTGGTTACATCTGAGGTGTCAGGAGACTGGATGGAAATGCAGATGTTATTTCAGCATCTAAAGATTCACAGACAGTCCAAACAAACAAACAAACAATAAACAAATAAATACTCTCATACATACATACACGCATGCATGAATAAAAAGCTAATAGAGAGTAATCAAATTTAAACAGGCTAAATGGTCAAAACCAGGATCAAAAGTTCAGAATTAATAGGAGAACAGGCTAAGAGCTCATATAAGCTCACACAGACTTCCTGAGACAGACTGAGGGTGTGTAAAGGGAGGGGTGTTGAGGAACAGGTGTGTGGAAGAGTTGAAAGAAGAAGGCGGAGCTGGGGATCAGTAGGCGAGCGGGACCTGGGATGTGACAACAACGATAACTCAGTACTGACATTAGATCATGCAGCCCTTAATTCCTCTATAGCTTAACCAGGACAGAAGTCAATACAGGTTAAAGCTTAAAATGTGCACTGTAATTGTTCTGTTTTAAATCCAGCTATAGCACAAACAACTGAATGTGTGACACTGCCCAATTATACACAGACTACGCTGTATAATCATTAAGCAAGGCCTCCACTTCACTGTACACGCATTAGTTACAAAATGGGCTCATTTTTTAATGGGATGCAAATTGCTTTGCTAGGAATCAGTCCTTCCTGTGCTGAAGAGAGCTTATCTTTTATTCTCTAAATGTCATTCTTAGTAATCTGCTGATGCAATCTTGTGCCTATTGTTTCATTAAAGTTTTTGCGACCTGCATGGCTACAAAAAAGCATTAGTCTTGCAAGAATAAGCTGTTAATAAGGTATTGGAGAACAGGGCATGTGTGTGTGAAATGTTTTTAGAACCCGAGTCAAATAAACGTATTTTAAGCATGTATTTATATGTGCCCTTCATTTTCCCATTTGTTCACAATATAGAGCAAAGTTGTAAATGAACTGGAGCTAGGAGGAGTGAGTGAGATGTGCAAGCGCAGTATGAGTCGGGTGGTGATTGGTGGTGTGTCATCACTGGATGAATTAAAATGCAGAGCGCGAGTTGCAGTGGGGAGAAAATGCCTGCCTGGATGTTTCTTCATAGGACTCCCTTTAGGAACTCTCATGCCTTCCTGCAGACTGTTACTTGGCACAGCTTGGTGAGGGCTTTAGGGAGTAAAATTCTCAGAGAGGGAGCTGTGGTTCAGAACTAATCCAGCGTTCAAGGGGACAGTTAGTTAGACACTCAGAGGCAATCATTTTCTACTTAACGCAGATGAAGGTTCTCGGCTACTGAATATTGAGACTAATAGAGAAATATTTTCCCCTATGAGGTTTTTAGCCTAGCGTTTGTGCTGTGTAGAAGCGTTCTTCAAAGGCTCTTCATAAAACAAGCCTGCCATCCCTTTTTGTCATTTAAGTCTGACGGATTGCTGATTAAGGCAGATGTGGAAGCACATTCAACATTTTTAATCCCTTGGATTTACACTCTTAAAACTGACGGTATCCAAAAACTTCTTCAAAATATGCTGTAGTACTGTAGAATAACTTTTGTTTTCCTAAAGGACTTTTTGGTGGATTGTTCCAGAAAGGGGAAATACACCACCTTTTCTAAATTTCTGCAAGGTAAAGGCTAATTGTAGAAACAGAATTATATTTCCTTACATTGATAATGAAAAGAACCAGGCGTCACAACGTCTACGGCTCAACTGGAGCCAATTTAATTGCTATGCAAAACCACCTGTGAACCTAAACGTGCCCTATAAGTAAAATAATGTTAAATCCAAAGAACTATTATGCCACTCTGCATGCAAACCCCCACCCCCAATACCACCACTATGAATACATTTTTAATGTCCTTGCCCAATACCATAGCACAAAAAAAAATCATAAAACAGTGTCTCAGGCATCGAACAACATATTTGCAACAACCATATGCAATAATATTCTGTGAGGGATTTCTTAGGTACATCACGTTTTTCAGATTAATCACCACCACTTTGAACGATCCTGAACAACGTCTTCAGAATGGCACATTCAGATTTAACTTGCTTTATTGACTTTTTTTAACCATTTGAAAAATCAAAGAATCATTTATGAAGAGAATGTAAAGGTTCTACACAAGTTGAAGATAAATCATCTAGGTGCTGTAGTAGTTGAATGTTGGTGAATTATTCTTGGCAAGACCTGCCCGGTAAGTGTGGGAGATCTCTTTTGTTTACCTGGAGGTCACAACAAGTCACTGTGTATCTGTACACAACCTTTAGTGAGTCTGTATGAATGATGTGGGTTTTCTCACCTCACCACTACAAAACATCCTCCACCAACTCTGGTCCGGCAGCGCCAAGCAACCGCAACCAGAAACTTACAAATGACTTATTTATGAAGCTCCATCTGCCCACAGCTGAAGAAATGCAATCCCTACTCAAGTTTAGAGGAATCGTTCTTAGTCTGCACTCTGCACACCAGGTTATATAACCTACACCCTCCTCACTCTGGACTCTGGGGGGGGGGGTTGTTTGTTAGTAAGATTCCTGATCCAATCCAGTTCCTCTGACTGGTCATGTTTAATAATAAAGTGCAAGCTCTCTGGTGGGTGATGTTATATAAACGGTCTAACTCTTTCTTACATAGATGTACACAGTCATTATTTGTGCAGAATTGGTTTTGATTTCTAGTAGTTTACACCAGAGGCCTTGTCAAATGATTGAAATAAATTAGCTTGGCTGAGATTGACCAGCATCGATTTAACTGCTTTAAAATTCTGAGAGGTAAGATAAGGCCATGTGGTGACATGTTGTCATAATAAATTGCACCACAATATGCTGCACAAAAACATGAGCGGTGAGAGTAACACTGTTTTATTCCTAAGGCACACTGGAATGGGAGACATACCGTCCCTTTTTGCCTTGGGGGTCCCACTGTGTGTGTTTTAACTCTTCTGCTGGCTTGATGTCTGCCTGTTGCTAGGCAACAACTGTGTTGTAACTTTCAGTTGACCATACTATGTGTCTTATTATCATGATATATTTATATATATATATATATATATATATATATATAGTGAGAAAGTCAAACTTTCTACTGTTAACTAGCAAAACAAGCCTTTTTGCTAGTTTTTGGTGGTTTTGAAGTGAAACATACACTTCAGACTAATTCAGTGCCTGAGGCTATGTATCCTCCTTCCTTCCAATCAATGAAAGCCTGTATTTGCTTGGATCTGATTGGTCAGAGAAAAATTGAATTTGAATTAGGATCTCATAAACAACAACAACAGGCTTTTGAAATTGGGCATTGCTGTTTCATTTGTGTTTCATCTGGTAAAAACTGTTTAGAGACCTAAAAACTGTATTTATTACTCATTGCACATCCTGAAAAAGGTCCACAAGCGTCATGATCTTGTGCTTTTGCCATACTTCTCATTCTTCCCAAGACGGTCATGGAGTCTAAAGAATAGTATTGCATGAACTCTTTCATACTCGTGACTCAGAGCCTTCCCAGGTGCTTCATGACCCTTTGAGTGCCTGAGGTGAAGTGTCACCTCAAATCACATCAGTGACCTTGGAGATGGAGGTCAGCTCTCGATTCCATTGCCACCCATTATAACTCTGTAAAGTGCAGCTGAAGGCTTTTCCTAGCAACTTCTCATATCTGATTTAAAAGCTACAAAATAGAGGAACCAAAAAGGATTATTCAGTTCAATTGTGGTTCTCTAACAAGCCTTTCAATGGATGGTTCCATAGTTTCAGCGGAAAGGAGCACTTCAGCCAAAATCCTTTAACCTTTAAAGAATCCTGTTATAAAATATACAGTCTCTGTACCAATCAGGAATTTTTCTAGAGGGGGTACATGCTTGGAACATTTATTTTTTAAGAGAGCATGAGATTTAAGGGTTTCAAAGCCTAGTGTATCACCAGCCCAGATTTTTGTCTGTCCTGTTTTCCGTGGACTGTTATAACTCTTGACACTGTTAAGGCTGGTCAACTACAATTCTTCTCCATTGTCTTTTCATTTTGTTTTTTAAACACTGAGAAAAAGTGGAAGGCATTACATTATGGACAGTAATTCGGCGGTGCAGAGTGATCTAAGTATTGCAGCAGTCTGTGGCATTCATGTAAAGCGCTTGACAGCAGCTCCTTCAGTTTTAGAGTTTTAAATGGAGCCCCTCTTGAAATAGTTTTTGCCGTGCAATCTCTTCATCATCCTCTATTGTCGAGCCTTATCCTTTTTTCTACCAGACAAGCGATGGACTAGATAAGTACACCCAGGCGCTGCCGATCGATCTCAATGCCTCAGTGCCCCAGGCTAGCCATTTAAATCCTGCCCGAGGTTCACTTATGACACACAGGCTATAATAGAGATGGACTGTAAAGGGAGCCTCAGACTTTCTGTTTTAAATATTAAATAATATTTTCCCCGAAGCAGTGAGTGACATTTACGTACATGCAAACACGATCTTTCCTGAGCGTTGTTTGCGTCTTAAGCTACTGTTTATGCACTACCAGTAAACACAAGTAATTAGATGTAGACTGTGAATGTATATTGGGCAAAAATGCTGATAGTGTAATGATGACTCAGTTAGACACTTTATGTGAAATGAAATGTGATGCACAGTTCTTTGAGGCTGTAATATGCATTCTGCGTGACTTACTTGCATTTACGTAGAATACATATCGCCTCCAGCTGTGTGACTCCTAGAAGCACTTGTTCCAGAAATATATAGTGTCATCTAAACATAAATGAACAGTAGTGCATGTTTTGTTGGTGTGGCTTTGGGTTCCAGCACAGTATTTGAACTGAAATAATATCATGTAAAAACTCAAAAAAATCAAGCATATCATTCACCTCCCCCCAGCCAATATGGGTCATTTCCGTAAAGCCCAAATCTGTTTTGAATTCACTGTTTTTGTGATATCATAAAAAACACACTGACATACATATCATTCAGCCATAACGTTAAAACCATGTGCCTAATATTGCGCAGGCCCCCGCTGTGCTGCCAAAACAGCTCTGACCCAGTGAGGCATGGACTCTACGAGACCTCTGAAGGGTTAGTGGTATGTGGCGCTAAGATATTAGCAGTAGTTACTGCGTTATTTATTTATCTATTATAGGGCTGCAACTGTCTAATATTTTTGGAATCTAGTATTCTGTCGTTTTTTTCTTCGATTAATCGAGTACTCGGATAAATCATACTTTTGTGTTTTTAAACAACTATATCAATAGTGTGTAATGCAACATGAAAGGCCTCTTAAAATGAGCACGGACTGGGTTCTACAGCCAGAGTCGGGGGTTAGTTATCTTCCCCTAAGGCACCCGGACTGGCTAGCAACACACATGACTCTTGTCTCGTATCCCTAGTTAAAATCCGGATGCGCTCCTCTAACTCTGATACGTAACTAACATACACTTCACACAAGTAAACTTTACGCTAGTGCTAGTGATAGGGTTGCCAACTTTCTCAACCCCAAATGGGGGGGGGGGGTTACTGAGGGTCAGCCGTGTTTCCGGGGCTGAGATGCGCATCTCGGGTTCACAGTCATGGTCCTGGGGTGTTGATATGTTTTATGCGCATCTCGGCCGCATCTCGGCCGCATCTCGGGGCGACGAATGTTTAGGCAGCTCAAAATGATTCTAAAATTCCGCCTGGACACAGGTCTCAAAATGAGGACATGTCCGGGAAAAGGAGGACGCTTGGTCACCCTGCATACCACAATTTTTCTGTAGCTACACAGTCGTTTTTTCTACACAGTCATAATTATAATTTTGTCACCGCTCACCACCAGTGGCCAGCGCACACATACATGCACACCAACAACCGTGTTTCATAGCAACGTCTGCTTGAGTTTTGCCCCTTACGGCAGTCTGTGATTGGCCGACGAGGCTGTGATTGGAATACGGGACTGGAGCTGCCCCGACGGGACAAATCAAAGTCACTCATATTTCGGGATGTCCCGGACAATACGGGACGGTTGGCAACCCTAGCTAGTGACAGAGAGAGGGGCTGAACTAAAGATGCTGCACTCTGTGCAGAGAAGGCGCTCGCCAAACTCCATAGTGAAACTTACCGTTTTTCGGACCAGTCTTCTATCGTCTGTGGGCTGATGACTTTGTAGACCAATGGAAATAGTTTAATAATCGTCCAAAACGTTAAGTTAACTCACTAGTAATTTAGAATTAGTGACTAAAAACAGAAGTACAAACATGCTAAGACGCTGAGCAGCACCGGCAGCAAAACCAATGTACACTGCGCTACGTTGTCCGCCTGACGCAGTGTAAAATGGTCCCACACTTTAGACATTTTCTGCCTTTTACGCATACCGGGATCTTCATTTTCCGCCATTTCCATAGAGAGCAAAATAAACGCGCCATCTTAAAACAATGATACCAGAGCTGCGCAGTAGTCTACAAAGCGGGAGTGATACGATAGCAGGGACATTTTAAATAGATGTTACATAAATTAAGCGAAGCCTCGACACAAAGAATTTGCCTCGAACATTTTTTGTAATCGAACTATTCGAGTTACTCGAATAATCATTTCAGCCCTAATCTATTGTATTTAAATCCATCTCTCTTACTGACCACAACATTTTGTTTTCAAAGCACTTTCTGGAGAGTTTTATTTTGACTTGATAGTATATTATATATTGTTCTCGTCTTTGTGTCTCTGTGAGTCTGTGCAGTTGTTGCGTAAGCAGTTTCTTCTGGGATCAATAAAGTTTTCTAGTTCTGATTTCGATTACTGTCTAAATCCAGTAACTTGGGGCCTCAGTGGATCTAACTAGTTTGTTCACAGATGTTCGATTAGATTGAGGTCTAGGTAATTTGGAGGCCAAGTCAACACCTGAAACTCTACATGTATTCCAGAACCCAGGATTTCCTGATAGTATGCCCAGAACATTGGCCAAGCACCCGTTGTCTTGCCTTCTATCCATACTGCAACCTGGTGCCATCTCTTCCCCAGACCAGGTCACCTGCTTCCATTGCTCCATGTTCCAATTCTCATGCTCACATGACTGTTGTAGGTGTTTTCAGCGGTAGACAGGGGTCAGCATGGGCACTCTGACTGGTCTGCAGCCAAGCAGTCCTATACTCAAGCTATGATGTACTGTGTTTTCTGACACCTTTCTATCATAGCCAGTGTTAACATTTCAAGAAGCTACAGCAGCTTTTCTGTGGGATCGAACCAGACAGGGTATTGTTTACTCCCCAGATGCCACAGTGACCCTGTCACTGGTTTACCAATTATCCTTCCTTGGTCAGCTTGTGGTAGGTACTCCAGCCACTCCATACTTGTCACTGAACACCCCTCAAGAACCTTCAAGTGAATCTCATAGAAAAATATAATAAAAAACAAATACAGAAAGAAGAATGAAGAAAACAGAAGACAACTGTAGGATATGGGCCCTTGAAACATCTTGTCCTTGCAGCTTAACTAAATGTAAAACATGAACCCATACTGGGCATGAAATGTTCATAGCAGTTTATGATGACTGTGTGATTTTACCTCTATGCTGGAGCATGTTACATTTGAGCTGAAATAATTACCTCGACACAGAAATGCACAATGTCAGCTTTAATTTTAAGGGTATCTTGGCCCTTTTTACACATGGTTGACAACTGCAGCTTGCTTGTTTCTTGGCCAGCTGTAACACCACATCATTAGTTCATGTGCAAGAGAGAGAACAAAAGGAATAGAGATGATTGCAGGTGTGACATTTGTGTCTGCGGTTTTGATGTCTCATTAGTGACAACCTTAGTGTCAGAATCAAGGGTACACGGTTAAAGCACACTACACAACTAGGCAAAGCACAGAACACAGCAGTCTAAGACATAGAGGCCTAGAGGGGTCAGTGTAAGAAGCAAGGCAAGTCTCGAAACCAAGATACAGTTTGTAGAACATAAAGCTGAAAGCATGGAACAGTTATAAACTTACCAATTAATAACATTTATTAATAAATAAATGAATTGCATACATTAAAATGTAACAAGTATCTAATTTCTGCATTCTTGATGTTTTGGAATTTCATAAATGAGAATAACAAACAAAAACTACATGGTTGCTGTAGCTTATAGTAGCTCAGAGTCCCTAAGTCAAGTCATTTATAAATCAAGTTTATTTATACAGCACATTATCATACACAGAGGTCATTCATTGTGCTTTACATGGATGGAACAAAAAACTGAATTAGAATAAAATAATATAAACAATAGAAGAAATAAAAGAATACATAGGAAATCAATGTGTGCGAGTGTAAATGACTGCTTAGGCCGCTTATAGCAAAGGACGGCGCTGGCTGAGCGTTTCGGTCCTTCATGATAATACTACATGAAATAAATAAACGGTGCACTGTGGATGTGAGTGTTAGTCATTCATAGACTCATCTAATGTGGGTATCACCCAGCAAAATATCACCCAACAAATATTCCAAAAATGCTGCCATCACCCATGATGTCATAGGAACAATTTAGAAAAAATAAAAACAGGATTATAGAGATGGATAATGGATCACCCTCCTCCTAAACAAATATACTTGTAAACTCAGGTGTAACTAATCACCTTCTACACCTTCTGCTGGCTTTCACCCGTGATCAGTTGTGATCGTTTTGTTTAGTTCAGTATAAAAACAGATATTCCTTGAGTATTCCTGTGCTTTGTACTGCAATTAATAGCTCCATAAATATAGCTTGCATGGGAGAGGAAAAAAACACATTTTTCATGAAAGGTCACATGAAGTCTTGAACTTTGCCTAAACACACCTTTAAGATTTTGAAGCCAAGTGGGAAAAGGCGTTGTGGTTTTTATCATGACATTTAGCGGGTGCTGTTGTTTGTAGGTGTAAAATAAGCAGTCTGTAATCATTTGCAAGAACAAAACCTTATTTCTAATTTCTTGCCATTTATTTACTTTATAGGATAAAAAAATGTGTGGACCAATTCAAATTGTTCAAAGGTAATGATTTTGAACAGGATCTTCTGTTATTAGTTAAGAGGGCTTTTGCTTCTCCTGTAAAGTTGCTAATTTGAAGGATTTGTTGTGACAGTGATGAGTTACTTTGCAACTAAAGCAGGACAACACATCTGCCAGGTTGAAAAAAACCCTGAAATATCTGTGGCAAATGGCATGAGATTACTTTGCAGACGTTAGATCAATATGGCATATGGCAGCACATTGCAAATGCACTGGTTTGTGCTACCCTCTGCATTAATAAGCTGTAACACAACACCTGACTTGTGTATTAGCAATCAGCTTTGGTACTGCTGCCACACCTCATCATCCTGATTGAAACAGCATGCGGTTTATTCTTGGGTGCTGTCAGCGCGGCTGAGACCTTTGGAAGAGCACATTTACACTAATACCAGAACAAACAGGAGACTGCTAACAGATCAATAAGCTTGGACGGATGGGGAGCAGGAGCTTTGCGGCAAGAGCACCTCGATTAAGTCCAACACAGACTGAGCCGGCTTTCCGCCTGTCACAAAGGGAGCCTTTCCTGGAAGAGCTTAGCGGCCCTGGCACTCTCTTGAGTCCCTGCAGCATTGTTGCCCATCGGAGTGAATTACGGTGCAGTCTGGAGGCGGCTCCCAGGAGCCCCCCAGCTCCCACCTCCTCCCTATCAGCAGCAGGTGGCCCGAACAGTGCATTTCTAATGGTAGCGCATGGTGACTGATTCCTTCCTGTTCGCTGGGGAATGCTTGTGTGATAAGCTGCATGCGCCAGGCTAGAGGACAATGGGCTTTTTGAGCCGAGCGTTAACTTGTGCACCTGTTTTACAGTTAACATATCAAAGGAACTTTATCTTGAATTTTTTCTACCGTTTTCGAAACAAGAATGTTATGGACTATGTAAACACTGTTTTCTGCCTTTTCCATATATACTGTGTGTCCTAACGTTGGTACACATCTGCTCAGCCAGTATTTCCCCTGAAATCAAGGGTATTAAAATGGAGTTTGCTGCAGTAACGACCTCTGTTCTGGAGAGGCTTTACTCTAGATGTTGGAACACTGATGCGAGAATTTGATTGCATTCAGTCAGAAGTGCTTTATTAAGCTCAGGGATGTTGGAGGAATGGGCGTGAGATGATGTTGGAGGATTAAATCAGAATAATCGCCACTCAACCAAAGCTTCATCAGTAAAGGAGCCACAGTTCCACTACTCCAAAGCCCAGTGAGGGCCTTGGGGGTTATACATCCCAATACTTCAGCCTCACATTCAGCTGCTCCAGAGGATTCTAGTATCTATTATAACGCTTTTCTATGCCTATATGTGCACAGATGAACACCTGTATCAGTAATGGGTGCACCTTAAAGTAGTCGAATTCAACAAGTGACTGAATGATTTTGGATATATATCTTGTTTAATTCTATAGTTTAGAAGCGAGGTTGGTGCACGAAACTGTGCTAGTGTTAAAAGTGGACTTCAGATAAAAAATAAAATGTGTTTAAGCGACATTTTCTTTTTTAAGTGACTGGACACCCAGTATGCCCTCACCTTTAAATGAGGTTTAATCGTGCTGCCCTGTAATCTACAAGGCCTCAGGTTTTCATGTACAGTTTCCTGCAGTTAAGACAGCTTTCTCCCTCGCTCTTCCGCTGGAATCCAGGGAACGGATACATCAGAGAGCTGCTTTTGGATCAGCCCCTCTCACTGCAGTACATCCAAATTCTACAAAGCAAAGCTGCTCCTGGAGCGGAGGGCTGGCTGCCTGTCTCGCTGTGTCGGCTCAGCTGGTGAAAGACTGTCCTGTGGGACGCAGCCTCAGCAGCTCAAAAAACCTCTCAAATCCCCTGGCTTTACGGCAAGCTGAGGTGGGGAGTGGGAGAGGCAGAGAGGAAGTGACGTGGCTTCTCTGTTGCCACACCTTTATATGTTTTAGAGTCAGTGTGACTTAAGAAGTAAGTTTAGGTTGTATGTCACATAACTCCTTAGAGGGTCTGAATATCAGGTGAGAGTCCTCACTACATCACATCAGAGATGTTCACAAGTAATTTTTCCCAAGTCCAAGTCAAGTCTCAAGTCTTTGTGCTCGAGTCCAAGTCAAGTC
>JBBIGA010131480.1:2690-22398 GCA_037576975.1 Alestes dentex | reverse complement strand
ACCGCCCTTTTTATGAAGGGACTATAATAATTGGTTAAGTCACGGAACGCGTGTCAGCGTCAGCCAATCAGAGGCAGGGACTGCATTGTGTACACAAGCGTGTGCACAGAGAGAGAAAAAAAAACACGACTAGTCGACTTCTCTCAGAGGGCGTCTACATTTTTTCTGCAGAATGTAGTGTCAAATTTCTATTTATTTGCTGATGTGAACATATTAAGAAATGTAAAACATAAAATATAAAAATATACTATAAATTTCCCAGACCATTTAATGTCCCTCTTATAAATTCACCATATTTGCATTAGTTTTGCATCCAAATGTCTGTTCTTTACAATGTCTGTTCTTTATTTTCATGGAAAATCGACCAAATGTGTCATTCAGTCAGGGGCGCTTGCCTGAATTCTGTACCTTTCACGCTGAAGTGAAGGTTTTTGCGTTTCCACCCAACAAACAATTTCATTTTACAGCGAATGTTTAAGCGCTTTTTCCCCCAGAATGCCTCTGGCAGAGTTTAAAACCAGGCTTTTCAGTTAAAGAGCCTCTTTAATGACGGCGTCTATAATAACATTAACAACAAAAACCGTCCCCCGACTGCAGGAGAGGCTCACAAAATCAAGTCCGCCTGGACGAGAACGAAAGCACTCGGCGAGGGAACAGTTTTATATGGAAACATACCTTACACTCTAAAATGTAATAACTCTGGCGTCGGCCCGTGTTTCACTTGGCTGAAGCTCCAAAAGATCAAATGCAGGATCAGATCCAGCGCAACGGGCCAGAACTGTCAGCCGGCCTGAGCAGAGTTTTGCTCCAGGTATTTTCTCTTCTCCTGCTCTCACAAACGCAATGTTAACCCCACTAACGCTGCTAATGATGAGTGAGAGTCAGTAGCATCACAGTCAAAGGAGCACGCAGCACCAATAATAATGCTAATGATTAACGAGAGTCTAGAACATCAGTTTACATCACTCTGGCAGCACCGCTAATGCAGCTAATGATGAACAAGAGTGAAAAGCTTCAGTTAACATCATGTGGGTGCTGACAAACAGCTCTGAGAATCAGAAAAAAAAACGGTCGTACCTTAACCTGTCACCCTGCCACACTTTACTGTCCTTCAGACACATTTTTCACCCAGACAAGTAAAGGTACGGCCTCAAATCGGCTAACGGAGCTGGCTAGCAGCTTGCTAGCTAACTAGCAGTGCTAAAACAACGTTCACAGGCTGATTATTTTTAAAAACCACAACAAACAGTGCTTTAGCTTTAGTGTCTTAAAGGCTGTTTATAAGCTGCTGTCTCCGCAGCTTTCGCTATTTTTTTTTTTTGCACTGTGTCTCTTTGCGCCTGCTCTCTCTCCTTTTACATTGCTCAGGCAACTCGACCACAAAAACTGAATCTTTAAACGATCAATAAGGTGTATGCTAGCGCTCTAGGAATGATCTAAGTCATGTGTTGGAACCGTGCCATTTTTCAAATGGCCTTGGAGAAGAAGCGGTGCCAAAAAAAACAGGTGGAATAAAAATGATTCCACAATCACACCACTGAGAACACAGATTTTGCTAATTGGAAACTGCACTGTTTTTAACTGTGATTTCAATATAAAAGCGATTAATCATTTAGACCTACTTTGTCGGTCTGTGTGAGCCAGGCCATGTCTTTTGGAAGACAGAAAAATGCCATCATGATGCCCCTGTAGGCGAGGGCATCATTGCTCTCCCTGGAGAAAAACCCTCCACCTCCACCCGCCTAGGAGGTTCAGAGGATCTGGAGGAAAAATAAGCAACACTTTCAAAGCTCTTTCACAGTATAAATATCCTCTAAATCAATAAACACGTTACGGTCCGGCAGTGCATCCAAACACACACACACACACCTAAACACAAACACATACACACACACACGCAGACACACACACACACACACATCTAAACACAAACACACATACATATGCACACGCACATACATCTACACACACACACACATACACACAAATCTACACACACACACACACACACACAAACACACACACACATACAGACACACAAACACACACAGGCACACATGCAGACATACACACATACACATACACACACATAGACAAACACACACACACACACACACACACACACACTCTTACCATGTTGAAGAGAAGCTAAAAGAAGTTAGGACCACACACACACACACAAATGTCCCACAGACTATAAGAACTATAAAGCAGTTATAAGAGCTAAAGCAGACATTCCAAGCTTCTAAATCCTTGAACACATACAAGAACACACTTTCCCTGCTTGGCCTTTCTTCCACACACACACACGCAAACACACACACATGACAGCAGGAGTGCGTGCGTGTGTGTGTGTGTCTTTGGCTGGGCAGGTGTTGACATTAGAAGCGGCTGTTTGCTTTGGCCGACAGACGCCTCCAATATGGAAGAAACATTTCAAAGGCACTGAGTGTTTCATCCTGAGGACCTTTCATTCATCTCTCTCTCTCTCTCTCTCTCTCTCTCACACACACACACACACACACACACACACACATACACAGAAACATGATCAGTGATGAGTTAGGACCACTAACCATCTTCCAAAGAAAACATGAATACAGTATTGATTGGGAACACCGCTCTTTCATTCTTTCACACTTCATAATACTTCATTCTTCCATACATAATCATTCCATCAATCATCATTTCATATTTATCATTCCGCACTTCAGCATTCCATGCTAGTTTCAGTTCAGTAGAATGTTAAAGTATGGAATGACAAAGTATGGAAGAATGAAGCATGGAAGAATTAAGCAGGGAATGCTGAGGTATGAACGGATGAAGTATGGAATGATAAAGTATGGAATAATAATCATTTAGTACGACACACAGTGTAATGTTCAGGGTTAAAACACGTACCGCTACGTCCCTGCATTTACAGCCAACACCGAATGTCCAGGATCCAACCTGAATCTTCTTCCTCTTTAAACGACGCCCCCCTCAAACCCCCTTCAAAGGCCTCAGAAAAACAGGCCCCCTCCATCCTCCACTCCTCTTTTCCTGCAGGATCTCTGCTGTATAAACTGGAGCCGGTTGCGCGCAGGGCCTGCTGAAAGACCCCGCTGTTCTGGACGTTGGCCACATGCTTTTCATTCAGAGATGAAGGCTCACAGCTCCATTTCGACTGAAGCCAGCTCCAAAAACAACACAAAAAGGACTGAGGGGAGGAGAAAACCACAAAAACTCATCAAACACCTTCCAGCCCCCCCGCCCCACAAAAAAAAATTAAGCAGCAAAACAAGGCCCACGTTCGACATCTGAGGCGTTTCGAGGAAGACGAAACTCTGTTAGAATGGAGGAGGAAGAGGGAAAAAAAACCCCAGAGCACTGGGGAGTATCTGAGTGTATAAACCAACACCCCACACCCCACTCTAATGAAGCCAAAACTTGCTCAGGCCTGCAGTTAGCACCATGCTAATTGGTGGGGTATAAGCTGCCATCTATTATATTAGCCTTGTAGCTCCAGTGCTCAACATTAGAAGATCCAACATTAGAAGATCAAATATATGATATATGAATAATATATGATACATTTGTTTAGTTTTAATGGCAAGTCATTATCCATCAGAGTGTGGAGGAAAAGATAACAAGAAATGCAGTAATTAGCATTAGAATTTATCATTCAACACTGAATTCCTCAGTACTTTATCATTCAATACTGAATTCTTCAGTATTTTATCATTCCATACTTCGATCTTCCATACTTCATCATTCCCTACTTTATTACACTTTATTCCCCAGTACCAAACCTTGCTGTCTTAAAATAGACACGGAAATACAAACATATGCAAACATACACTCCAGCAAGAGTCCTTAGATAATACACTCTTCTGGACATAGACCGGAATTAGCAGATGTTTGCTTAAGACACACAATTGACAGTTGGCCAATTTTGATTTAGCCTGATCTGTTATTTAATTAATAACGTGAAGCAGGTACAGTCACATGTGAATGTCTAAACATTAAATGACACCTTGCTGATTTTTACCATGAACATGCAGTTAAAACATCCCGTACAGGAAGCAATGGGGCAATATTAGTGCACAGTTTTTATTTATTTGCTGAATTTGACATAAATACTTTATTTAATATTTAATTTGATGTTAAATTCAGTGCTATTGAATTTGCACAGGCTGTCATTTTGGTTGTATACAGTAGTGTTTAAAACCCTAGAGCCCCCCCTCACTTCTTCACGTGTGGTTGGAACATCTTGTCACCGCTAGAGGCTGCTATTGTCTGTTATATGTTGGACTTTTATTTTGAAAGTGTCTGTTCAGTGCCCAACTTCACGTGTTTAGTCACAACTGTTCAGTGTTTTTAGTTTGAGTTATTGTGCTTGTTCATATCCGTATTTAGGTTGCCTTGGTTTACACACTGGGGTCAGAAAATAGTATTTTGCACCAGCAAGGTGTTTGATTCAAAGCAAGATATAAAGAAATGAATGATGGCTCAAGGCTTTTCACAGTACTGTATGTTAAATACAAATGAACTATAATTGTGTTTTAAATTGTGCAGAAGCGTATTCTTTAAACCGGTCCTCAGGCTCCCTTCTAGGACAGTCCGCGGTTTTGTTCCAACCCACAATGCAAACGGACCACTGGGGGGTCCTGAAGACCATTTGGAGGACCCCTGCTGAAGAGAGGGTATGTTTTTGCATGCGTTTTAGAAACAGCTGTCAGGTCGAGAAGAAAGACATTGTGTGCTGTGATACGAAGCCCCACAGAGGTCAACTCGGTCGAAGCAGCTACACTACTGGTTGAAGCCACAAATTCACGTGATGAGTGCATTTTCAAACTCTGTGTTATTTACAAGGTCCAGATCTGCAATGTGCCAAATTCCATCTAACTGAGCATAACTTATTCCTGAATTTCGAAAAAGCCCCATGTGACTGGACCTTCAGAAGCCTGGACTGGGTGGGGAACTGTTGATGTTTCCAGAGCTGCTGGACAGCGGAGCTTTACAAGTGTTTTCTGAGAGCCGTCTGGGAGCTCTTAACTTCCTCACACACACACACACACACACACACAAACAAACACAAGCACTCTGTCAGGGTTTCCCCAGAGCTCCTGGAGCCCCTGCTCTCTTGGCACCCAGACCGGACAGTCGGTTTGATCTCTCCGCCCCTGATCTCTTGCTCTGTCTTTACCTCACACCAGGTGTTTACACACGCCACGCTCCAACACCTGCAATGATCTGTCAAACTCTCTCTCTCCCTCCCTCTCTCTCCTTCCCTCTCTCAAATGGAGCCAAGACCTTCTCTGAATCACTCTCTCCCTGTCGTTTGTGACAAAGAAAAACAAAGCCTGTTTTTCCAGCTCTGTCTTTGATCATTCTGCAGTCGCTCCTGAGGCGCCGTGCCAAAACCGCTGGCCTTCGATTTCGTCTGCAGCTCAGTCTCCCCTCTGCTGCAAAAATAAAGTCCTCCACAAAGCATCTACGGATCTTCTAAACTATGTATTGAAACAATTTTGGTTTTGTGACTTTACATTCAGTGCCAATATCCACTTTAGTGCATACACATAATGACAATGGACACAGTGAAGCACGAAGGCGGGAGCATCATAATGGGGATGCTTCTCTGAAATTGAACAAGCACGGGAAAACATGGAACAACCCCAAATAAGTCAAGATGCTCCAGTCACACGATTTCAACAATGCTGGGAGGATGAAGGCAAGCTCCACCACATCTTTTTGAACTTTGGACAGACCAATGGACAGCTCATGCTTGGAGGAGAACGCTAACTGCTCATTCTGGTACACAAACTAACAGACGCCCCCAGTGTGAGTGATGGGAGAGAGGGAGGCATCCCTACCCACCCCACCCAGAGAGCCAGTTGTGCTCTCATGAACTACTGGTCATGGATAGCAGCTGCACCACCAGGGATAAACTTGCGATCTCCTGATGACACGACCCAGCCTGAATCCCACTGAATCCACTGAAATCATTTTGAAATCCCATCAGTAAGATCTTCATAACAACGATGATTTGCCAAGAAGAACTGGCCAAAACCAAACCACAATGGCCCTGAGAGGCACCACTAGAAACTGGGGACCCTATGAAAGAATATTACACTGTGGCCCCAGTATTATATAATATCCTCTTGTTGTGTTCTCTGAGGGGCCTCCTGTCAGAGCTGGGCCCTCACAGCCACATCAATAAATTCATAACAACTCAGAGACCGTTTGGAAACTGTCTGCATTCCCAGGTAAAGTCTGGTCTTGAAGCAAACACAGTGGGAGTCACATAATAAATGAGAGCAAACTCCTCCTGCAGTGAAAATGATCTATGCAATCTAATTTCTGAGGAATTATACAGAAAAAAAAGTTTCCTCTCACTGAACATCCTGTTAAGTACCGCGTTTTGCAAAACTTGTTGGAGGATTGTTGAGTAAATATTGGACACAAACACTGCTCTCATTTACTGTTTCTGCAAGTCTTCAAACTCTCTGTCTCTATTAGAACTATCTCTCTCTGTCAGAACTATCTCTATCTCTCTCTCCATCTTCTGTATAACCATTCACTATCTTTCTCTCTCTTTCACTTTCTCTCTCTCCACTGCATAACCCTCTCCTTCTCTCTCTCCACTGCATGTGCCCCCCACCCTCTCTATGCCTCCCCAGTGCACTGCTGTAACTCGGCTGAAGTTCTGCAGCTCTGGAGATCTTCAGTAACTCCAGGTCTAGAGCTTTGAAGTAACAGTCAGACCGCAGAGGAATCTCACCTCCCCCAACCCCCCCACCTCAAACCCTCACTCACAACATATTTAGAGGCCTGCATATTTACAGTTAATGTCAAATACACAGAGAATTTCAGCCCATTTATCCCAAACATAGTCGATCAGCGAAGAGTGTTTGATGTGTGAGACTTCTGAAACGTCCCCAAAACATCTCTGCACCCGTTCAAACCACACCCAGCTCTTCATTAAGGTGGAACAGACTTGTATGCATGGTTTAGGACTCAGTATGCCTCACTGTAAGCAGTATAACTGAAGAAAACTTCAGCGCTACAACACCACAGCTGCTGTTCACAAATCAATAGGGTTTGTATTCTATTAGTCAGATTCTGGTTATTACCGATTCCCCATTTCAATTCTATACAGGTAAAGGTAAAACAAAATGTAAGACATATGTTTACATAAATATCCCAGTGGCAATGGAAGTAAAATGACAACTAAAATGTTAAAAAAATATTAATAAGTTGATGAATGACGTATTCAGCTAAAACAGTGTTTAGGAACCCATACAATGTATAATCAACCCCCCCTCCCCAAAAAAAAGATACTTGCTTAGTTCTAATTTAAACTATAAATGAAGTCAATTATAAAGTACAGAATTGAGTCCTAAACCGCGTCCACAAGATCTGTATTCAGATCTTGTGAGAAGTTTTGGTAATGACACAATTTGGGTGACTACTGACTTCTAGCATTAGCGATGTTAGCCTTGTAGCTCCAGGCTCCAGTTCTGAACTACAGAAGCAACATTTGGACAATAAACTTGTGTTGGCTGATCGACCACATCTGGGGTTTGTGTTAAACTGAACTACTCCTCTAACGGCTCCAACATTTTGAGGCGCCTACATTTTGCAGATCAGGTTTCAGTCCTGCTGGATCTCAGCCATGAAAACTCCATCATTATGAAAGCGAATCCCAAACAAAGTTGCCATGAGCGCATGTAGCAAAACACACGACTTTCAGTGCAGTTTTACAGCAAAACCACCGCGAGGTTAACCAGCACTCATGGCTCCAATACAGCGAACCGCAACCAAGCACAACTAATAACAGTGGCCAAACCTCTGAGTGGTCAGCGCAACTTTAGAGCATCTGGACTGAAAAAATATATATAATCATTCCAGCTCTCCCCCATTAACCCAAGAATTTTAGCCAGCATCTCAGTTTTTGTTGGTGTTTCCGTAAAACAACCAGTGAGAAGGCATGGGATTATACTGACACCAGTATCGATACTTATCAATACTCTTACTGATCCCACTCTCCTGAATTCGGTGCGGAAAAGAAAAACGTAGCATGAAAAACTGTGTATTTTATTGTAATTTTTTGGAGAATATGGATCTAAATTCAGTCCTGAGTTTCCTGTTTATATAATGAGGGAGGAGCGTCGCTACAAATGTTCTGATGAACAAATGGGACAGTGAAGGTAAACTGACCATGTTGGTTGAATGTAGAAGATAATTCTTTGTTCTCAGTGTCACAGAAGCCAACATGCTGTCCCAACATCCACTGAGCTGCCCACTCTAACAGTGCACTGTTTGCTCTAGTGTTCCTGTCTACTGATTTAATCCTACTTATTTAATAATAATAATAATAATAACAATAATAATAATAATAATAGTCCTCAGTCATTGATATAATAGTAATAATAGTAACAAGAGTATCAGCTATTTGCACTACAACCAACCTTCAGAGCTAATGTGGCTAACAAGCTGTGGAAGCTTATGTACACCAATTATCATGGTGCTAACAGTGTGTTCAGTTCTGGATATCTATAAATGGAGAAAAATTCAAAATTCAGACATCAAGAAGATGTCTGATAAGTATACTGGTGTACTCCAGTCTATCTTTATGAATAACAGTGTGTGGGTGAAGATGAATTCAGAACAGGCTATTTTTGAAGCATAATTTCTTTATATGCAGTTCCTGTATGAAACTTTTACAGTTTACAGACTACATAAAAACAATTTGTTTAAAAAAGGTGGAAAATTAAATGATCAAGGCCCTTTAAACAATTTCCCACTTCAATGACTGGCCAGCAGACAATGACACGAAGACCAGCAGAGACTCTCCGTTTCTGAATAAATGGGCTCCTTTAAAGGTGTTTACTCACTCAAGGACCATCAAAGAGTCTAATAATAGAGTTTTATTCCCCAAAATAATGTTTTATGCAAAGCTCATCAGCTCCTATCATCCGTATCCTCCAAGGACTCATTAGGAGAACGGAATTAAGAGAACATCCAGACACACTATTCTTCTCTAGAGGTTCATCATTAGTGCTGCTAAACAGCATGGTTTAAAGGGACAGTCTGGAGGAAAGAAGATTTCCCCTCCTTATCCCAAATCTAGTAGATCAGTTGATGTTTGGTGTCTAGAGCTACAAGGTTAATGTAGCTAATAGAGTACCGAGGACAAGTCTTGGGCCCCCGCTCCTTTCTTAATATTGTGCTTTGAATCACCCTGTTGGTGCATACTGCGTATATTTTTGGCATTACTGAGTATATTTAATGAAAGAAATGGGAACAAATGTTTTACTGTGACAGGCTGCAATGTCCCCAAAGATACAAGGAGCCTAGATACAGGAGTTCCAGCTACTCAGCGTTCAGCACCACCGGTATACTGATCACCGCCTGATCATCTGGAATCATCTGCTCCTGTTTCTTCACTGGTTCAGGACTTAAGTTAGATGTACTTTGTTCTGCTTGAATGATTCATACGTAGGTCTCTGTGTGGCTTAACAAGCAAAAAACATTTCTCTGAAACTGGTCAGATTCAGGGACTGGACTGGAAACGATAGTCTTTGAAAGTCCTTCAGGAAGCCTGGAGAACTGTTCTTCAAGACTACATTAAAAATACAAGAAAGTCTGGATATTTGGAAGCAAAATATTAAGAAATGGGGGGGATTCAAGACTTTTGCACACCACTGTAAGTAATGGAAGTTTATAATCCACCAATTAGCAATTATGTTTGCAGTCTGCCAGCACTGAGTGGGGATGCAGATGGACTACATCTGGAAAGGGGGGACAAACAAAGCATGTATTCCTTTAAATGGCACTTATTCCGAAGTTTTTGACAGGCCTGCCATTCTCACACTGGTGGCTCTTAACACAACATTACGGGGCAATTGAATCGCGCCAATACGTGTAAAACACATGACTCATGACTCTGTAAAATAAGCTGCTGAACTGTGCTGACAGCACTGTTATAAACGGTTCCTTCGCCAGACGCTGTAAGTCCATCAACAGAAGTCCAAACATAGCAAACAAAAGGACGGAATCCTTTTAAACACTCCTTTTATTGTCACTGATTCCTCATAAACTTCCCTTCGAAGAAAATGGGGTGCTCTTTCAGCGCTTTGAAATAACGGCTATGCAAATCCAGTAACGTGTTTTAAGACCACAACGTGCCAACCCATCACTCACAGACCATAATAACTGGATTTATCCCACAGACAAACTTCCTGAGGAACTCATAATAAACAAACACCTAACAGGCCCATAATAATGCCAGGATGGAGTAAAGAGTGGCTTTAGGAAGACCAACCACCTGAAGCCTAGACCTATTACTCTGTCATCCATCTTATCAATCCTAACTAATTATTTACAGCTTATTATTTGTTATCTTAAAACCTATTATTTAAAAAACCCATTAATTCATTATCCACAATAAGTTATTGAGTATTGACTATGAATTATTCATTGTCTACCACGGATCACTCAGTAGCTACCATGAATAATTCGGTATTTACTATAAAATTACACTATCTTACATGAATTTAATAACTACTATCAATTACTGATAATCTCCTAAGAATGGTTTCAGTAGCTAGCATAGATTATTCAGTATTTACCATGAATGATTCAGCATCTACTACAAATTATCTTCCATGAACAAGTGTTTAAGCGTCATCATCATATTTGCCTTTGCAATACTGAAATCCTGAAAGACTGCAATATGCAAATGAGTGCAGTCTGCTGTGAGCTTGCTGGCCAATCACAGTGCCAGATGAATTTCTGTGGGACTTTCGAAGAAAGTTAATCAAGGTCAATCATTTTAATGCAGGTCAGTTTCTATCTATTCTGGATACTCTGTGTTCTGGATTTTTCATTTGAATGTATGGCATCAGTCCACTTAAGAATAACTGAAATGATTGCAATGTGACTTTTTCCTCCAGAATCATTCAACTCAAGAAGCAACCTGAGATAAATTCCTACGTATGAAAGCTGCTGTACAAACAATGTATTTTTAGCTGCCACTGAGAGCCGTCCTAATCCTGTGAATGAAAGTCTCTGATGCACATACTGTCCAACACTATTTAAACCAAACACACACTGCACTCACTCGCCGCGTCTGGACAGGGCCGCCCAAGCTTTCCCAGGAGGCCAAGTGTTTGATGTCAAATTAACCTCCATAATGTCATGGATGGATGGGTAACAGGCATGAAGTCACATACTCTGCCGACTGCACGGCGCAAATCTCTCTGACCTTTTCCTTTAGCACAGTCTCTAGAGCCCCATTTAGAAATAGAACGGACCCAAAATATTGTAGATACATGTAGGTCTCCTTCCTACACTCACTGGTCACTTTACAGAAACACGCACTTTGTACTTCCACTCGTTGGCCACTTTATTAGAAACACCCTTCAGTTTCACTCAAAGGTCGCTTAATTGGAAACCCCACCTTACGCTTCCATCACTGGCCACTTCATTAGAAACACCTACTTTCTTTCCATTTACTGGCTAATTTA
This sequence comes from Alestes dentex, assembly GCA_037576975.1. Taxonomy (NCBI): domain Eukaryota; kingdom Metazoa; phylum Chordata; class Actinopteri; order Characiformes; family Alestidae; genus Alestes; species Alestes dentex. The sequence goes on along the minus strand of JBBIGA010131480.1, from coordinate 10,885 downwards.
TTAGAAACACCCTTTGCTTCCACTCACTGGCCACTTTATCAGAAACACCTTATTCTTCCAACCAATGGTCACTTTATTAGAAACACCTACCAATAAAGACAGAGGTTTCTCCGTGGATACCGATACACCTCAGGGAAATACACACCTATTTCTTTACTGTGTCTCAGTTGGATTCAACTTCAGAGGATTTCAGGAGAACACAATTTCTTATTGGGTTTAAATTATTACAATTATGTGCATTATTATCTTATTATTGTGTGTAATATTGCTGAATATTGCTTCTTAGCCAGTGCTCAAACATTTTCATTATGTTTAATATCTTATTATTATGTGAAACAGTCTTACCATGTGAAATATCACTACTTATGTCAGTATTACTGATCTACTACTGATCTCTATTACATACAATAACAGACTCCTAACCACCATCTGTGTTACTAGTAATTCAATTAACGATAAGTTACGTTTCTATAGCATTAATACCCCATCATTTGTGTATGTATCATAGTGTATTTCATATTGAGTATTTTCTGCAGAGTTTTTATTGGATTTATTTCAAGGTTATATTTTATATTGTTTTTGAGTTTGTGTTTCTGAGTGTCTGTGCAGTCGTAACACAAACAGTTTCCTCCGGGATCAATAAAATTTTCTGATTCTCACTATCCACAGAGTTCAGAAGCAGCAGTATCCCTTTAACTATTATTAGCTATTAACTCTAATATGTCATGGATGGGGGCATGATTTCAGCCAGAGCTCCTCCACAGTGAAGTCACACACTTACACACACACACACTCACACACACACTCACACACTCATTCACTCACACCCCTCTGCAGCTCCCGGCTCCTCAACATGACACTAATAGCAGTGATGTAATGCAGGCTGTAAGAATGGAGGCCTTTGAAAGGCTGAGAGATGCCACACACACTCATACACACACACACACACACACACACACACATAACCACTCACACACATTCATACTCACACACACACCCACTCACACAAACTCATACTCACATAGACACTCACACACACATACACACACCCACCCACATACACTCTCTCACACACACACACACACACACACACACACACACACACACACACACAGTATCTCTCTCTCTCTCACACACACACACAGTCTCTCTCTCCCTCTCTCTCTCACACACACACAAAGTCTCTCCCACACAATCTTTCTTTCACACTCACACACACATACACACCTACACAATCTCTCTTTCTTTCTCTTACACACTGACCCCTCTCTCAGTCTCTACACCAGTGCTCTTAACTCTTTGTTGGGACCAAATATTTATTCCCATGACCATTTTGCACTGTGTGTGGGGTGGGCGGCTAAAATGATTTTCATTAAGAATGCAGCTGTTATCTGAAAAGCTAAAATGGCCAAATATTTCCATTTGGTGATTAAGCTAAGGTTGGGTTACATGTAGACACAACATTATTCAGCATTAATAAAGAAGGCAAGGCAAGTTTATTTATACAGCCCACTATCATATACAGAGGCCATTCAGTGTGCCTTACTGATATAAAAAGTAGTAAAATCAATACCGAATAAAAGTAAGATTTAAGATACAATTGGGGCAGACCTGGTCTCAGCGGGGGGCTGGTTTCAGCACTGGGCAGCATAATGATTAACTGCTATTTTACTTTGTTTTGTTACAGTTCTGGATACCACTAGCTCACACGCTCCTGTCAGTCTAAATAACCTACCAGGTTCTTATTCATTCAACAATTCAGAGACATATTTAGGGCCCAAACCATTGAATGATTTATAAGCAATGAGTAATACTTATAATTACATGCAGATATAAGTAATGGGCTCTTTTTTCTTGGTTCTGTTAGAATTCTAGCAGCAGCATTTTGTAGTTTAAAGTTACTTCAAATCTTGTTTTCACATAGTATCTCTAACCTTATCTACTTTCTTGAGATGCCAAGATGGCGATTGTGATTTAGTTGTGGCTTAAATGTGATCACCATCTCCATCCATGATTACACCAAGATTTTTAGTTTGGGCTGTAGTTTTTATTACCCTAGATTTCACAGATGGTTACTAAGTTGCTACCTTCCTGCTTTGCTCCCAAATAGATCTTCTTCTTTATGTCACTGTAGGAAATTTTGTTGCTACTAGTGATTTACGTTTTCAAGGTTTAGATACGAGTCTGTGGAAGTCTGTGGGACTGAAATTTTTACTGTACCAACTCTGTTTGCTGTGGATGGCTAATCTATCTAACAGTGATAAAGTTCGTACATGAAGGCCTTCTTTTGTTAGTTGTTTCCATTGAGATTATCTTTCTGCCCCTCTCCGGGTCGACCGGAGGAGAACGGACTCCCCTTTTGAGTCTTGGTTCCTCCTGAGGTTTCTTCCTCCAGCTTTAGGGAGTTTTTCCTCGGTTCTGTTGTCTTTGTCTCACTAGGGGCTCGGACCAGGATTCTTTAAAGCTGCTTTTACAACACTGGTTGTAAAAAGTGCTATAAAAATAAAATTGAATTGAAATGAATTAAATTTGGTGAAAGAGCTTGGAGAACTTGACCATAAGAAAGCATGTACATGCTGAACTGAAAGGGTTCAGGAATGGATCCCTGTGGGGTTACATACAGAATAGCACATTTCTCTGAATATTAAATGTTGACAGAGATGAAATAGCCCCTGCCCTCTAAATAGCTCCGGAACCGTCTGATGACCACTCCTGAAAGCCTGTCTCAGTTTTCTAATCGGTCCAGCAGTATTTTATCCTGCCAAATGCTGCACTGAGATCTTTTAATACTAACAGTTATTTCCTTGAATTCAGATGAATGTCATTCAGTACTTTGATGTTTTAAGAAGCCTGATTGAAAGACACTGAAGTAGGCATTTAAATGAAGGTAATTACTGATTTGTTTGAAGCCTACTCTCTCAGTTGCCTTGCTTATGAATGGGAAATTTGAAATAGGTCTGTAATTATTAAGGGTTGAGGCTTCCAGGTTTCTCTTTGTCGGGAGGGGTTTGATAACAACAAGGCAATAGGAACCTCCCCACAAAACAGAAATACCAACCGCATATCTGTTTGTCTCTGTTTAATTGCGAGTGAGTGGGCACGAGACGTGAACATAGTTTCACCATAATCTTGCCTTCTGTAGGTAACTAATGGGGGTAACTAGGTATTTCGGTGAGTGGTAATTAAATTAAAGAAAATAGGTGTTTTGGTGGGTAGTAATTAAAGTAAAATCTATTCAAGGACTGCATCAGCAATAGACTACTCTTTTACATTTTAATTAAGTCTGTGGCCTTGGATTTCCTTGCCATCTGGCCTGTCATCCAAGGCTGCCATGAAATGTTTGTTATTTATAGTCAGTTTGTTGGCAAAGAGAGCGAGTTCTTTATTGGCCGTCTAAATTGTGGATGTGTTTTGCAATCCTTAAACCAACCCCCCCCCCCCTCATCCCTTTTTCACTCTCAATCTACTGGAATGTCTTTCTCATTTTTTTTTACAGAGTGAATGAAACTAATTAAATAATAATCAGAATTTTCATCCAGAGGACAAAACGTTCTTAAGTTTAAGAAAAGTGCATATTAAGAAAAATTAAGAAAAAAAAGTGCATATAGGCTTGTGTGCTTGTAAGTCTGCAAATTGCTGATTATACCTTCACCTCTCAAAAGAGATTGATATTCTCTCTGACTTCATCCAGTTGCTCTCAGTGTGCTTAGTCACGGCCCACACATCCTAGAGGTGGATGGCAAGAAGTATGAGCTTTCTCTGAGTTTCGCAGGACAAGAATCATCACTCCTGAACAAGGTAGGCTAGGAGGATGAACAAGCACATTTGTCGCTGCTGGAACAAAACTTTGTAACTTTACAGCATAAGTAGAAACATTAATGTACTAAGGTGTTTTTGTATGATGTTGGATTTGTTTTGTTCCATTTGTCATGAAAGTCCAATTGAGTGTGAGGGGCAGCTTTCAAATTGTTTTACAAAAAGAAAAATTGAGATGCATGGTTTTGTTTAAACAGTGATGATAGACAGTAAATAGTAGTATAGCTGTTATAGTATAAGTCATATAAATTACATTTCATATTTTTTTCCTCCTTCTTACTCGCAAGTTCCTTTTTTCACGCACATCCACTCTTTCTCCACAAGGTAATCCTTGATATATCACTGACCATTGACTACAGTCAGCTTCCTCTGGGTGAGGAGACTGTAAGCAAACTCTGTGAGAAACACCCAGGCATTCGTGTCCAATTCTTCAGATCTCAAAGGCACTGCACCTTGAATGGGCTCTACTCAGAGGTCCAGGCTGTTGTGTCTGATCTGGTGGAGCTCCTTGCTCCCTGTGACCCTCGAGGAGCCAAATGTTCTGTATTAGGAAGAGAAAAAAAGGAAGGTTTACTCAGCTTAGAACAGCAAGGAGATGCCAGACCAGCAAATGTAGCCCACAGACTTTATTTTGGTGATCTGGATCCACTGAATCCGGACGCAAAAACCTCAGAGATTCTGCTGCAGAAACCAGGTCAGACAAGGAACAGTATGGATCCATCACAGGCACACTCTTCTGAAGAGAGAAAAGAGTGGATAAAGGAGGCAGATCTGGAGACTTTCTCCCTGATCATGGAAGCTGATGTGTTTGCATACCTGCGCAGCAGGAGTGAGCAGTACAAGCGCATTTTGCTCAGCCATGGGGTACATGTGGTGGATGTGACATCCGAGGGCGTCGCCACACTGTACTTGCAGTCTGACGCAAAGGTCAAGACAAGGTCAGAGGCAGAAAAACATATGAGGCAAGCACGCAAGGAGCTCAGCCACCTCTACCAGCAGCTTGAAGGTAATCTGAGAAGGGCTCAGATTTACAGGAGTGCCCTTGGACTGCGAGGAGGAAATACTGAAGCATTTAAGGAATTGCAGTCTCTACTGCCAAAAGTGCTGCTCAGCTATGATCAGACCTATGTTTACATTGTTGGTGAGAGCAGTGAAGTCTCTCAGGCCAAACAGATCCTCCTGCTTGGTTCAGGAACTGGGCAGGGGTTGATTCCCACACCAAAGAAAGCATCATCATCTCAATCGAATTTCTATGATCCCGCCTGTGAATCAGAGACATTACAAATGATACAGGGAAGTGGTGAACCCAGAGCCGTCCCCCTTAAAACAAGCGCTGATGAACGAAGAGGGAAAGGTGGTGAAGAATACAAACTAGCAGCTCGATTTAGGAACTCTGAAATGGGGTTACCAGGGTTCTGCCCTGGAGAAAGAGGGAAAGGTAGAGAGCTTCAAGATTTAACCACAAGCATGAACACATTAGGATTAGCATCAAGCTCTGAGCCAAGAAGGTCCTCTCTAGGTACCACAGGTACAGTCCATGGTCACAAGACAGGAGCTTCTCAGGAGCTACTCATGGTGACAGGTGTGAATCGCACAGAAGAGGATATTTTATTTCAGAAGATGGATCCTTTGTCTTTTGTGAACACAATTAAAACCAAAGCTAATGTCGATTTCACCTCTGCATCTACACCTACATTCAGCGCTTCTCCCAATACATACCAGTTGGGGCACGATGAACGTACGCTGTCTGTGTTAAGAACTGCGCCCCCCTCAAAGTCTCCTCTGAAAAGAGCAAATAGTTTCTCTGGGCGGCCTTCCCAAAGAGAAGAGATAAAAAAGACTGGGGCCCATGAGACATCAGGTTTTTCCATGGGGACAAATAAAATGCCCAAATCGAATAGCCTTAGTAGTGGTAAACCTGCAGTGGGAGCTACAAGAGAAGTCGCTGTGTTCACAGTTATGTGGAACTACATGAAACAGGCATATCGCTCCCATCTGGATGACTTGACCTCGGATCTACAAGTGACTGAGAACCTCTCAGACAAGGACGAGGTCAGAGTTATTTTGAAGGGATCAGAATTGTCCAAGGTCGAGGATTGTCAGAGTAAGCTTCAGAAGCTAGTTGACATGATAGCTTCAGACTTTTGCGTTCAGAAGCTTCGACTGGCAGATCTTGGCGTGACTGAAAGCAGCGAGGTGTTTAAGGCCTGCTGCTCAAACATACGCTCACGCTTTCGCAAAATCTTACTGCGTAATTCAAAGGACACCGTCATCCTGATCGGGCCCAAACTGCAGTGTTCTCAGGCCATCGAAATGTTAAAAGAAGTGTTTCTTCAAGATGTGTCTAATCCTGTACCTCACGGCAATACTTTCACCCATCAGGGAACTATAGATCAGGGTCAAGTTAATATACCAGCTGACCAGGCTCAGTCCCAAAGCAATAGACAAATTAGATCAAACCAGACCAATACTGACAGAGAAAGTCTTGTGGGACACAGTATAAATCAAGCACTCAGACACAAAGGCTGCCAATCGGAGTCCTGGAATGTGAGTTGTATCCAGTCACCAAAGCAAAAGCCAGCTGTCAGGGAGCAGACTAAGAATGGTGAACCTGGTGAACTGGAAACAGTCAAGACAGGTACATTACTGAACCAGTCTTCTGAGCCAGATGAAGTTCTGGTGGGGCTGAGGGATGACTGGTCGAAGGCTCATTCACTCACAACACAGAAAAAACAAAAAGCGACCACACTTACTCTGAAACAAACCAACTTGCAAGTCTGCAACAGGCCAGAACAATGTGTTTGCGGAGAGAGTGGTGCATCTGTGGCACGTACTAGTTGTGGTGTGTTCCTGTGCCGCCACTGCCTTCCACTTCATTCCACTCAGTGCGTGGTTTGCTCTAGAGAGAAGGAGCCCAGGGAACCTTCACTGAAAACGCTAGTGCATTTGCCCACTGAAGAACAGACGCCAGAAGAGCTAACGGGTAAAGAAGCAGGTGGGCAACAAAAACAGGCACAAGGCATCCAGGGTACCATGACGTATGTGGAGTTACCGCTGAACCTGCCAGGCTACAGCCGGTACACAACAGCCAAGATCACCTACTGCATACCGGATGGCATCCAAGGGGTATGGACATTTTCTTCCCTTTAGCCCAGATGATTGGTCTGTTACACATAATAATGTCTAAACTGTTTACATCTGCCCATAACTGTTTGTAGGAAGAGCATCCGAACCCTGGGTCGCCATTCCAAGGGGGCGTATTTGAGGCTTATTTGCCCCTCAGCCCAAAAGGACGGGGCTTACTGCCATGCCTGAAGAAAGCTTTTAATCAAGGGTTAACCTTCAGTGTTTGCCCAAGTAACACCTCGCACGGCAGAAGAGCGAGAATAGACTTCGGTCGAATCCCCCACAAGAGCAGGACAGAAGGAGGGAAGAGTGGGTGAGTAATCCCTTCCGTGTTAAACAGTACTAAATGAACAACGGTTCATACAGAGAATGTATATGGGGGATTTGTAAGATTTGAAAGAAGGCACAATACACATGCCTTTCATGTCCGGTGTACAGACACAAATAAAAATAGGCCCTCCAACCAAAACGTGTGGGGATCTGTAACCAATTATTATTCTTTGTTTGGGTAAATGTTCATGGAAAGAAATGAAACTCCTGTAGGAACAACACTTAGAAAAATCCCTTGTGAAATAATCTTGTTCCTGTTTTTGTATACAGAAATGGATATCCAGATTCCGCATATCTTAATGACTTGTCTGAAGCACTGAAGGCTTATGGGATTGAGGGCACCTGAGGGGACATCACCAAAGCCCTAAGTCTTACCTTTTTTGGGGTTGTACATATTAAGACTGTATAAATTTGAGATCAGGCTCCTTTAAATGAACAGCGACTGAACCAAAAATGCAGCTTGGCTTTTGAAGTGAAACAAAAAACAAACAGGTTTTGCATTTTCATTTCATTCTTGTACGTTGCAGAACAACGTATACTACGGTGCAGTATACATTGAGTGTATAGTAACATGTGATTTTTAAATTGTCAGTAAAAAAAAAAAACATTGTAATTTTGCTTATTTTTGTAACATAAATTATGCGGTTAATTAAAATAATTATTTTACATTTCTTGCCTTTATAAAATTGTTTATGCTCTCAATGTTGCGTTATACCATTTAGATTCATTATAATTGTTGCATATCACAGAAATAAGGAGAGAGCCACAACTTTTTTCAACTGGACTAGCTGTGTCTCTTTGTACACACACACACACACACACACACACACACACACGAGCGCGCATGCACACACACACCACCATCATCAGGATGATTCATGATATAATACATGTCTCTTTTACGAAGTGTGTGAGATGTACTT
>JBBIGA010131471.1:2871-20124 GCA_037576975.1 Alestes dentex | reverse complement strand
AAGCAAATCAGCAGTGTGGCTCTCAATTTTCAGTCCTGGAGAACAACATTACTGTATGGTTTCATTTTCTGTTACAGCATGCCTGACTCAAAGTTAAATCTGTCATTTTAGAACAAGAAAAACATGAAAATGCGCAACACTTTGGTTTTGAGAATATTTGAGAATCCCATCTGTAGATTCTCATACTCATTAAAGTTAAAGTAGGTATTGCATTAAGACTGAAATGAGAGTATCACAGAGCGAAGTACTAGAGTTTTAAAGTTAAGGTTATAAACTGATCAACACAGCACATGAACTCAGAGCAGTTTAGCAACAGAAATGTCAGTTCTAATTAAAACCACACGCTGCGTACCTCTCTCTCCTTTTCCTTCAGCTCTGCCTCAGTCTCCTTCACTTTGTTGACAAACATCTGCCTCATCTCTTCCTCCTTGCGTTGCAGATCACTCAGAAACTCTTTTCTCTTGGCCTCATAGGTCTCCTGTAGACTAAGGGGCAGTCACAAGCACACGTCAGGGTCAAACACACTGTATTTTCCTTATACTGTTGTCTGTAAAAGTTTGGGCACTCTGTAAAATTATATATTTGTATACACTTATACACTGGGGGAAAAAAACATGGCCTTTAAGTGCCCTTTTGTGAATACACAGTACTTATCGGAAGGTATTGCTGAAAACAGGCTTTTCTTGAATTGTTCCACTTTTCCTTGTGGAATGTGTCTAGATATATTCAAAATCAAATCGTTTTTTTGGAATTGGCCCCTCGCTGATTTATTAATAATGGTTATGAAATCGATACATAGAATGTGTGTATGATTTCTGATCTCATCAGATATTTAAAGCTCAGTCCTGGTTTTACCGTGACCAACAATACTGGCACACTGAGAAAACACCATCAGAGATATAATTTATCATGTTTAATAATAATTTAAGGTTTTGTCCTCACACCTGCTGTTTTTACGATTTAACATACTAAAACTTCCACATAAAGACTGAGGCCTTTTAACATTCAGAAAACAGAAAACCGACTCAGAGGAAGAACAAATGGATGAGCTCAACAGCAGTGGTGAAAAAGTTTTTTTCTTTAGCTTCTTTTAGCTTTGAGTAAACCAACAGGTCTGATGGGAATTCAGCCTATATAACTGGCTCTCAGTATGAAATGGCTTGTGGAAACTGTCCCACATATGAAGTTCAGACTTTCCAAATTGTACAGAGGTTGTACTCTGGACGCAAAGTAAATGGATTTTACTGAAGAAGTAGCTGGTGGCCAAGAATACCTAATCTTACTAATTTATGATTTACTTTAATACATTTGTTGTGTGTATAACCTACTAAAATATTCCAGAACTTCAAAATCCAACAGATCAAACAGATAAAAATAAATGAATAAATAAAAACAGGCTGCTACAAAACTGTACTGGTACATCCCTAGCAGCGATTAGGTTATGGTGTGGCCTACCTGAATGGTTGGCTGTCAGGGTCCGTGTCTTTGAAGCCCATCTCCTCCAGTTTACAGCGTCTGTAGAGCTCATAGTGCCGGGCGTGAGTCTGTTCCCGCAGATCCTCCATATTTACACGAATCAGCATCTCCCGCAGCTTCACAAAGTCACAGTGGCTCTCATTTTCCACTGAGATACACAAACACGCGCACACACACACAGACACAGACACACACACACACACACACACACATAAAATAATCAACATCATTCTGTGTGACTGCACACTAACATAAGTGGGTTTTGTGGTTTTCCCATCTAAAGCAGGGGGATCCAGTTCTGGTCCTGTATAAACACTGACATCACTACTGCATCCAAAAATCTAGAGCATGTCAAATGCTGCAGTTAAGTAGTATGTTATAGCTAAAGATGAACACTACTGAGAAAATAAACCATATCCAACCATATCCAATACACTGCTGACAATCCATATGCATACTTCACTGCTCTGTTTATACCCCTACTCCATTTCCAGCATCAGATCTCTACTGAAAATAAAATGTACCAAAAAAGGTGCAAGCATATGCCAGGTCACAATGTAGAGCATTTCGCTTCTTGCAGGAGAATGAGTGGGCGGTGTAACACATTTTCTGTTGAGAAGATGATGGCGCAGGAATGAAAACATCCATTTAAACTATCAGCACCCCTTCCTGTTCTGCATTCCTACAGCTGGACTGATGCCATCAGGAGGAGATAAAGGCAAACTAGAAGTGTAATAGCAGCTATGATACAGTGCAAGTGGCACATTCCAGTTTCTAAACCTTACACACCATACGCTACTGATCAACCAATGCAGAGTGGCTACATTCCGATTGGCTAATGCTGATTTATAACAGCATTGCCCAGCCACATTGGTTAATCAGTGGAGTGGATAAAGTTAGATTGGATTAAAAGCCCAAATCAAGACAGGAAAAGTGAGTCTGAAACAAAAAGTAGGGATGCACCATCAGAACAGTTCAAGATGCAGCTACATCTATAACAAATGCCATAGCATAATTAGGCATGACTCATTGTGCTAAACTGCCAACAGCTTCTTACTTCCATCGGAGCACTTTATTATAATTATTCATTCAAACAGGCAACTGATTTTAACTGATTTTTTAAAATGGTAGTTCAGCCAAAGTACTGACTCTCACTCATTGCTGCTCATAAAGTTTTAAGACAGAAGTACTCTGATGAGAAATAAAACTCAAAACAATAGTTTTCTAAAGTTTACCAACTGATAGTATCAAGGGGATTTTAACAGGGTCTCTCAAGCCAGATAAAGACCACTTATTCACCTATGTGCAGCATTATAATTCCTGGGGAAATGCTCAGATGTTACATAATTTCAAGTTATCAGTCACTCAACAGCGGAGTAAACTATAAACAGGGTCAAACCAACATGAGTAAAATACTAAGCCACTCTTAGAAACACACAGTGCTACACATACTAAATGAAAGAAAAATTCTGTGAGAGTGTTGCTGTGGAAAGCAGTTTGGAGATTATTGGTGTTTGACCCAGTTGGAGAAAGGAGAGACACTGTCAAAACGCAGGCCTGGGAAAACTTCCCTCAACCCCAGAGCAATGGACAAACATTCAAATCTGCCTGCAGATCAGTAAATGGACATCAAAGATTTTACCCACATTTCCTGAGGGGAAACTGTTTTGTAAATAGAGCCTCATTCACAGTAAATGTTTTACACCTACATTTCTAAACAAACACAATTTGTCTCTCTATAAAAGAAAAGGCAGTACTGACTGAACAGTAGGCTTTGATGGACAGAACAGAATCAAAGATGTGATGATTGCTATGGTCATTTGTGCTTTAAACAATACCTTCACAATAAGCTGTAAACTACAAACAACCCAACATGGCCACTTTAAGTTCTTCTAAAATATTCCATTTGTTCACACTGATATACTCTTCCTCCACTGTATCACACTGGGAAGTGTTTACTCTCTTCACTGGTAATAGTTGGTTACACTGACCACTTACTAATTATTGGTAAGCTCCTTATGCAACACAACTGCTTGAGTTCATCAAGCCTTCAAAAGGTTCTGAATGTGAGAAACAGACAGATCTGATTACAGCTGCAATGAAACTCTGCAGGACAATGACCAGGGCCACATGCTTAATACATTTTAGTATTCATCTAAAGTTGAATGTTTAAGGAACAAATGTAATATAAACAAGCTGTATGTTTATATTTAAAATAGCATTTTTAAATGGGCAAATACATAATGGAAGTAAGTTTCATGAAGTAATGAAACTTAATTTTGGGTCTAAACCACTGATGGACCTTTCACTGTCCACTTAAGCTTTATCTACAGTGACCTACATAAAATCTCTTAAATGGAAAGTTTAAGGCCCACATTCCCTAAAGTTGCTTTACGTTAGCGGTCACAGGAGTAAAAGTTACAGTTAGTAAAGCTCCATTAATTTAAGGAAAGACTGATTAGCCAAAACATGTGTTAGATGAAAACTGTAAATACTGGTTCTCCTTGAGGAGAGCTTTGTAAATGTTTTAAGTGACACACAAAATCACAATGGGTTGCTTATCCATAATTATTTTAATTGTGAGATATCATTTCCACATATGCCTAAGACATTTGCACAGTACTGTAACTGTGGCACAGTCCAGGAGCATTTGTGTTTTAGTCCTAAAAGGACACAGCATTAAGAATTGTTAGCATGGATGATAAATGGATAGAAAAAAATCTAAAGCACATCAAGGTGTTCAGTTAAGCCGATGTATTACACAATATACACACAAATCAAGAGCCCAAAAAGACATGTCTGAAATATCCTAAGTGTACCCAGTCACATCCCTAAGCACAGATCCTGGGAGTGTTTTGTTGATCTCTGACTAAAAGGGCCCCAGGGAAAAGTGTAGCAGGCGGAAGAATCTCCACTCTCAAAACACACAGGCTAAAAACAGTGAGCCTGGAAGAAATACCAGCAGTCTCCTATCAGTCATACTGTCTGGTGTAGAACATTTAGAGATAGCGATCAGGGGCATGTAGGGCTCTGTGCACTCTTGTTTTACACCAGAAACTCTGAAATGTAGGAGATCTGTCCAGATTGCTAGATTAAACATTAAAATCCATAAGTTAAAATGTATCATCTTGAGGAACTGACAATGTTTACCAATTTGCATGGACATTTAACGTTTTCCCCACTGGTCTTTTTTTTTTTTTTTACATGTCCTAGTTAAGGATCTCTGAAAAAAATATATATAACAGCATTGCCCAGGCACACTGGTTAATCAGTGGAGTGGATTTGTTCTTGTTCAGTCCATTTTACTGGTCAGTCTTTAAAAACTCTGGTAATTCAATTAATTTAAAATCAGTACATTAAGTCCATTAACAGCACATTCGATAAGAAAGACAGCATCTTTATGGTCACTATGGTCCCCGCTCAATGAGAAACAGTCCTGATCACTTCGGTAGCTACATCTTCTAGTCACAGTCTGCTAATTCTTTCTCTCGTGGACCATCTGGAAGTCTTTGATGTAGCTGGCTGACCAATTAAAAGGAAAAATGAATGGCTAACAACATGACCTTTCCTCAGTCAGCGCTTTCAGCAGCCGAGCGAACACGGCATAATTAACTCCCACCCAGCAGACTTTTATCGGCACTGGGGCAGATGGGGTCGTTTTCACACGAGAGCCATTGTAAAAATAGCCCTAAAATCTCCTCAGGGAAGATGGAGATGGAAACAATGGGGAGGGGTTGATGAAGGAGCTAGGCTTAGCCAGAAGTCCCAGCTGGGCTCAAAAATATTCTAACAACCCCTTGAGCACTACACTCTCAACTGACAAACATGGCTCGTCCATCGATGGCAGACTTCAGTGGCAAGAATAAGACATTTAACTCACCATATGCAGAGTAACATTGTGGAATAGCTTTCTGTTAAAAACCTTAGCACTAGCTTTGTGTTTTAAGTTACACCTTTGGTGACCATATAACATTCCTATGTTAGCATCTCTTACCTTGGACTACTCCCCAGGGGTACTGCCTGGCCCTAACCGTCTTATTCCCTACTTTCACCTCTTCAACACTGCCCACTACAGCAAACGGCAGATGAGCCTGCATGAAGAAAAAGTAGGTGTTACAATCTTGGTATGTGTCTTCTATTCCAAACACAATCATGGAGAACACAGGAGACGTGCGAAGCTGTACAGATGTCTTTTTTAAATAAACATATTCAGCAGCAGTAACGTAAATAAAGGGACAGTTCAGTCACAAATGCTAACGTAGCTAACAAGAAATGCAAACTATACGAGTGTGTCCCTTGACTTCACTTATATTTTGATCTACTACAGTGTTTGGTAAGCATAGAAAGATCAGGAACTCAATTTTAAATTCCACCTTCAAATTCTAAATGTGTAAAAACAATAAAAACAGGACAACATATATAAGCACAGATCCAAAAACATCCAGGCATTCACCAGTAAAGAAATGGCAAACATGTTGAACAGGGCATCACTGGGTACTCCCAGAGTTCTTTTTATTTTCTGGCTAGCTCATGTTTTCTTCATGAATTAATACCAAACATCTCTGAAAAGACTGCATAAAGCAATAATAGAGTTATTTCACAAGGCCACCATCCATCTAACGCATTCTCTTTGTGCCAGTGTTGCAACATCATAACAGTTCTACAAAACTACACTGCCTTCTGAATGGTACGGAGAAACTAGCAGGTAGTTAATGCTTTCTGCTTTCTTGTGGCTTGTTACAGTGTCAGTATGATGAAACATGTTTAGGCAGTTCATGTAACTGACCAAATAATTCTATGGCCAAATCCTGACATACTTGAGAAAAGGCTGGTGGGACAGAGCAGTGTGTGGTGCGATAAATATCAGTTCTAAAACATTCAGCATTAACAAAAACATATAGTTTGTCATCATCTGCAGTTATTATTTTATTAGCAACACATTTTGACAAAGTAATTAGACAACAAAAATTTTCTACCCCAATTTACAATTTGCATTTTAACATTTCAGTGAATCCTCCGTATTCTGACCACATTTTGCAACATGCAGTTACAAAAATGTGAAAGTGCAAAAATCACTCCTGCCTGGAGCCAAAAGAAGTTAAAATTCATGAGACCACTCCCTTTTGGGGGCCAGGGCTAGACAAGTAGAAAAACAGCATTCAGTAATATGACAAACATGACTTGGCCATAGAAAACCTTTGATAAAAGGGAAAAAAAAAGTATAGAACCATGCTGAGTTGAACTGGTGCCTATTAACCTTGATTCATTTGTAGATCCGTAGTGTATCCCTGGATTTACACTTTTACATATATGCTGTGCATCACACATTTTATTTCACTTGGTGGCTTTTATGGCTCCGTGCAGTCAAGGAACTTACATTCATAGAAGAATTTATCTCTGCAACTGCTTCATCATCCGTGGGGAACTGGTAGATCTGAACACCATTGCTCACAAGTTCACTCATGATTTTGATCTTGAACTTGTGTAGCTCACTCTTGGAAATTGTGTCAGCTTTTGCGATAATGGGGATGATGTTCACCTAGAAAGAGAAAGAGAGAAAGAGATGAATGAAAAGGTGTACTTGGTCTGAAACAATATTTGGGTTGGTCATATGTGTCAAAGTAACATCCTCATGAATGCCAAGACCCAAGGTTTCCTCAGCAGAACCCTGCCAGAGCATCACACTGCCTGCTTGCCTTCCTCCCATAGTGCATCCTGGTGGCATCTCATGTCCAGGTAAGTGTTGCACTTCACTGATTGTCCTTCCTTGGACCACTTTTGGTAGGTTGTAATCACTGCATACAAGGAACAGCCCACAAGACCTGCAGGTTTGGAGATGCTCTGACCCAGCTGTCCAACCACCAAGACTGGGTCCTTGTCAAAGCTGCTTATATCTTTACCTCACGCCCTTTTTCCTGCTTCCAACAATCAACGTCAAGAACTGACTGTTCACTTACTGCCTAATTTGTTACTTTGTTATTACATTTGCCCTATTACTACTGTTCTTTTCTAAACTCTTTATTGTCTATCTTATTCCTCTTGTTGCATTGAGCATGTTTAGGACAAAAGAATTTCAATCGGGATAAATAAAGTTCTTTCTTATCTTATCTTAATATATCTGCTCCTTAACTGAGGGCATTGTAATGAGTTAATTAGCAGCAATCATCTGCTCTCTCAGTGGTATTAGTGCTGCAAATAAAGAGTGAGTATGAAATGAGAGTACTCTGCAAGAAGGCTCTGGTTTCATCATGAGTGAACAGGACAGAACGGAACACTGTTTATGGTTTTGTCAGGCCATTAAAAGGAGAGAAAAGGGGGGAAAAAAAAGACAATCCTCAGTAAACCGTCCCCAGGCCCTGTGTCCCAAAGGTATGCACTAGCAGATGTGCCTGCAAAAACATATTTCTGCAAAAACATTCATGTGAATTCAAAAAACATTTTTGTGGAGCAAGGATCCCAAACTCCTGGCTCCTGCTCTAACACACCTGATAAAACACAGGAAGGGATGTATATTCAGCTGCTGAGCTGAATCTGGAGTGTTAGAGTACAGAAAACACTGAGGCAGAAAAAATGTTTAAGATTATCTTTACACCTCTACTTTAAACAAACATAACTAGAATATTAAAATTATAGAAACTATACATGAGTAGAAAACCAACAGACAAACTCATTACTTATTAGTTACTTACACTTAAGGGTAGGGGAAAAATATTACATCATAGTACCACAGAATTTAGGGATAAGATGCATGGAGCCTCAATTAAGTTAAAGCATTGAAAAGTTAAAGCAAGTGAATGTTTTTCATGTGCTGGGGTCACTCGCACAAAAGTGGAAGGTGGGGACTTTCATTCAGAGTCGCTGATTGTGAAAGAGTCATCAGATGATTACAAATATTACCATATATTTTGAAACTCAAAAGCCAAAACAGGGTGTTGTTTCATTTAGGTATATATGGTAATGGCAAGTGTTATGACTCAACTCACTGTTTCAGAGTTCAGCGCTAAATATTTTTTATGCAGTTAATTTACTCTCACTACGCTCATTTGTTGACGTTTTTTGTAAAAGTTATTTTTTGTTCAATACTGTGGTATTTTGCTAAAAAGTAAAACACAAATTTCAGCAAAATACAACAAAAAGAAGTCACTGATCATTTTTGAACTCAGTATTGAACACTAAATACTTAAAAGAAAAGAACACACATTACACTATTATTCCTGCTCAGCGCAATGTGCCTGCCCTAACAATTACTTGCATATTCTTTAATGCAAGCAAGTGGGCCTAATCAGGACTACCGAATGACCCAAGACACATAGAAGGCAACTCTGAATGAGCGATAAATTTGTTTATTCATCAAGCATTTCCTGTTTAAAGGCCTTTACAGCCAACATAAAGACCACATAGCATGACGGACCCAGGAGATGTGTGATCTAGAGAGGCCAGTCTGGCTGGTATCCACTAGCTGATCGTCACAGGACCATCTGCACAGAATGCAATCTCAAAAGACTCCACTCAAGCCAGAATTACACTACCACACTCTTGTATTTCTCTCTCTCACTCGTTCTCTTTCGTTTTGATGCTCCCCTCTTCCACAGACTGAGGTAAGGAAAAATTGATTTGCTCCCGTTTCCAATTGTTCAGACTAGGGGAAGCCATGGCCCACTGTCCTTGATTTTCCATTATTTGCAGATCAATATGTTAGGCAAAATCAAGGACCTTTCAAACTACAAGACTCAGTAATGATGACGATGTAATTCTGTCCATGAAAAAGTGGAGAAAGAGTTGTAATTAAATTTGAGACACTTGCTTTAACAAGACTTGCATATGTGTGTCTATCGGGTTCTCACCGCAAGACAAACCTATTTAGAAATCAAGTTCAAATTACTAACTATGACATGTTCCGATTTATAATAGCAAGATTAGTAATCACAGATTATTACCTCCTTCCTTTTGCTACACACAGTCAGAATGGAAGGTAGAAGTCACACAAATCTCTTCTATAAATACTAGCCCAAAACATCCCTCAACTTGCTCGAACAGCATCCAGTTGTTTATTAACGGAGCTTAGACTTGGCAAACTACACAAATAACCAAACTGTGTTTGCAAGCTAGGAAACAGACATTTTTGACAACAGACTTCTGCTAGACCAAGGGGTTCCAATCACAGTTCTAGTATATTTTTGCGGTTTTCCTACTCTACATCAGACTCAGCAAATGAAGAGCTTGTTTATGCTGTCCTGTTGGTATAGTATTTTATTTTATTCTATTGTTTTTCATTTTTGCTGCTCTTACCTTTGTTCTGTCCAGTTTCTGCCGTGACAAAGCAAATTTCCCACTTGTGGGACTAATAAAGGTTAATCTTATCTTAAAATTTGGATAGCAAACATGTTCTGGGTGATTAACAAGATTAAACTTTGCAAGTCCTTGTGTACCATTCATGGTTACCTTGCTATCCAGCTTCTTCATTGTGACCAGGTCTAGCGACTTGAGTGAGTGGCCCGTGGGAGCGATGAAGTAGAGGCAGATGTGGATTCTCGTGTCATGGTAGTTAAAAAGCGAGCGCTTAATTTTCAGCTCTTCCTGTAAATAGTTTTCAAACTGTGTGTCGATGTAATCCACAATGGGTTTATAACTGTAAAGATGAAAAAAAAATGAAAGAACCATTAGAAAATCAAATATAACAAACGGTATTTGAGGAATCATAACATTACACCACTGTTCACTGCAGCACAGAATGTGAGTGTGATTTTTAAAATATGAAAAAAAAGCCTACATTGTGGGCTTACATTAACCATGGAGTTCTTCACATCTTGGTGAGATTTCTAGCTACACCCAGGTCTACCAGCGCAGTGTTTACAATGCCTGACCTTTCACTTCACTTTTCCAGGGCACTTTCCCAGCATGCATCTACTGCAAACTTTCAAAGCCCATCTCTACTGGATGCACATTTTTCCCCTTCTGGAGGTATTCTAGGGACCAAGGAGTACCGCTCACTCACCCACTCCCTCCCTCACTCCAGGCCATTCAAACATGCAATCCCACAGCTGTAGTTCAAACCAAGAATGTCCTCTCTCCTCCTCTCCCCCATCTCTCTTTCCTTAATTACAAAAACTCCTATTAAATTGAATTGAAATTTTCCGGTTGTTTTTCCAGACAGGGTCACATTCCCGATGACATTTCAGCCTCTTAAAGCACTAAAGATTTATTCATGTCTTTAAGCAAAAGAAAAATGCTGCCCATGCTATGCCACAGACCACACGTGTTGATTGTGAAACCACATCTCTTTCAAGCATCTGAATAGCAATGTGGCGGAAAACATTCTTTTCATCAAGTTTTTTGCAAGTTTTTCGGCATTTGCAAATGATGTCAAAACATGACAAACAGTGACAAAATGTTCTTGCTCTCATAAAATGTTGACTTTGGTGTTGGGGACTAAAGCACTTTCTTGTTCTTTTCCTAATGCCATGATGACGATATACAGTTGTATGCTAGTGGACAAATTATGCCACACTTATTTTCACCTAGAAAATCAACCCAGGGTGTCCAAACTTTTGCCTACAACTGCACTGTGCAGCACTCTGTAACTCTGAACGACTGCACTGTCAAGGGGCAAAGACTGATTTGTCAGTATATCTAATAGTATTCAATACTAATATAATATTGCAGACCTACAGTGTACGGCCACAAGATTTGGAGTTTGATCACGTATATCCTCACCTCTCTTCTTTGTTGATCTGGTCCCCAAAGCCCACCGTGTCAACTATGGTGAGTTTGAGATGGACGTTGCTCTCCTGCAGGTCATACGTTCTCGGCCGCAGGTACACGCCATTCTGGTAGTGACTGGCCTCTTCGTTTTCGAATGTTGTGTTGAAAAGTGTGTTCATCAGCGTAGATTTGCCAATGCCCGTCTCCCCTAACCAACAGAGGAAGAAAAAGTTACTTAATTTATTCATTCATTACCACTTATCCTATACAGAGATTTAAAAGGGTAGTGGGACGTATCCCAGCACTCACATATCATTTTCCACCAACAGTCAATGGATTTTGCTCTAATGTGTACACCCAATTTTGAGCCCCTTGGAGTGTTTTTACCAAATATAAAATAGCTCTTAACCTGAAATGATCGTTCCCAGTTTGAACCAAAAGACTGCTGGTATTTCCAGGGAAAACTATGATAACATCAGTGGATGTGCCATTCTACAGTTTGCAGAGAAAACAACACAACAAAGGAGAATGGAACCATCGAACACGGTTTAATTTTCCTGCTCACCTGACTGAAGCTCATGAAACTCACCCTTTTTTGTCTCAAAATGTGAGCGAAACGGGCCATATTTAGTTAGCAGTTTGGCAAAATAACTTACTTTAACACATCAGCATTTGGCAGACTTTCTTATAGTGCTATGACTTCATATGTTGCTGACCCTCAGATTACTCCACGGGGACACATGCACATGTGAACATTTCTGAATGAAAACTATGAAAACTATAAACTTGTAAGGCTTTTCTTTGACAGCAGTGATGAAGCAAGTAATGAACGGCTGCTTACCCACACAGAGGATGTTGAAGCAGAACCCCTGCGTCACCGACTTACTGACCAGCTGATCGGGCAGACTGTCAAAGCCAACATGACCGCCCAGACTGAGGCTCCGTTTTTCTTCATTCTGCAAGAGAGTCAGGCGGATGATATTAATCAGGCTGCAGAAGTACTGGGAGGACCTTATCAATCTATAGTAATGACAAAACAAGGCTGTAAAAAAAAAAAAAAAAGACACAGGGCCTTTTACAGTTATGTTGGCTTCCTATTAGTGATCAGCTCATCCCATCTGTTCCACTGAAATTAATCAAACTGGGAACCACATTCACAGATGTTTGGACACATTTCCACAAAGCCTTACATTACAGCAAAATTAGTGCCAACAGACAGCTGACTTGATAACATGACATAAGAGTGCAGGATCAGTATCTGCCTATTTATTATTTTGATTTTAGTTCCCAACAGAAACTGATCATCCACTGAACAACTTCTGTCTAGTGAGCATGGGAATTAATTTCACAGCTTGACGGTTTTACCTCAGGTTTTACAATTATGAAAGAACTACTGATAACTTAGTGAGAGAAAGCAAAAGGGCTAATCAGATGCTCCCTCATCATGACCTTCTGCAATCATATGGCGCTCTAGCCTGAGGTCAACAATGCTCATTCGCTCATTCACTTGCTCTCTTTGCCTTTCCCTCTCTCTCTTTAACCCCAAACCCCCCTCCCCTTTCTCTCCCCGCATATTTGTTGGCTGATGTAATCATGCTCAGCAGAGAAAGCAATGGTGCTCAAGCAGGCTAGCATTAAACATGCAGGGGACACAACAGAAACACTTGCTCAAACACCCTGCCACCCCTGTTTAATTTCACAATGCCGAGGTGACAGTTGATGGACTTAACTCGACTGCTCAGAAATGTACACGTGCTGTTAAATACCAGGCCAGGCTAATGCTGAGGGAAAAGGACCATCTGAAAATGTCATTTAGGACAAAGGAAAGTACGGTAATGGAGTAGGGTGTGGAGAACAATCTTCAGAAGGCCAGTGACCCTGGAGCAGTGACATCTCAAACAAAGGAGAAAGTAGAGGGGGAGAAAAGGTTCACACTCCCAGTATTTTGGGTTTTGATAAAAGATGGATTCCCAGGCAGGAATTAAGAACAGTCCTGGCCTATACAGCATTCTGGACAGAGAGTCTCAATTAAAAAGAGAATGTGGTGCAGGAAACCAGCCTTAAATGTCATGTTTATGCTACACAGCGTTCACCTCTGAATTAATTAAAAGCAACATACAAACTGCATGCTTAAACTATCGTACCCTAAAATTGTGTAGGGTTGGTAAGTAACGACACGCTTATGTGGTTCCTGAGACTTGTACGACATACTACTATCTATTAAATAGAAAAGCAATCTGTAATAAGAACAGGCAATTCAGAACAGTTGGGTTGAGGCAACTAAAAACATTAATAAAGAAAGCAAGAAACTGAGACACTTCTCTTAACACATTTACATGGTAGCGCCAAGTAATGTTTACCGATATGAAAACTGTTTGTTTAAGAAGGGCACAAAAGCAGCAGAGGTGTTGTGGTTGTACATCAGTCTTGTTGTTGCAGTTTACCGGTTAATGTGGGTCTTTCACTCCATATTTTACTAGCAAACCCACAAACCTCTGCTGACATGCAGAGGCTGGACATGATGTATGCAGAATATGGCGATCATTGAGAAAGGAAGAAGGGCAGATGTAGTTTGGAATAACGAAATGAAATAAATCAGGAATAATCTGGTTTTGGATAGGTTTTTGACTAAACATAAGTTGTCAGGACACAGGGAGGAAATACTGGAAGTAAAAAATTAAAAGTTGTAGGGTGTAACAATCAGTCAACTCACGATTCGGTTTGACAGATGCACAATACAAATGTTCTGGAATGAGCAAGTAACTGGCGCTGGTTTAACAGTTACATCAAATATCACCATTATCAGAATGTTTATTCTGTACAACGCACATTGTCAAATCGCAATATCACAATATTTCGTAAATCAACCCACCACTCATGACACAACACAGATCACCTGCAAGGTTAGCTGAACGCAATAAGCCAATAAGCCAGTAAGTCTGAACAGAGATTCTCAATTAAAAAGATAATGTGGTGCAGGAAACCAGTCCTAAATGTCGTGTTTAGCCAAAATGTGTTTAAATGCCGTTATAAACTGTTAAACGCTTTTAGTCTAAAAATCAGAAATCTAAATAGCATAAATGATTACTATGCTCTCGTGAGAAAACTACAATATTCACTGTTTAAGCCTTAGAAAACATTGCCTGTGTGTCGTTAGGTAAACATTATCTAAATATTTCAAGCTCCTTAGATTCTCCTGCTGCATCTGAGACACATCAAATAATAACTGGACCCTCCCCTCTTTGAAATATTATCCATCATTTTGACAGGGGGATCAGTGTGGACCATTAACATTTCTGCACACCCCACGGGCAGAAAGACAGCGTCCTGCGACTTGGACGGAGTGTAATCACGGCAGATGGATATGAAATCTCCAGTGGAGTGTAACAGCTCTTTCTCCACCCCCACCCCACACACACACACACACACACACACACACACCTGATCATGTGCGCCTTTTCACGCAAGTTGACAAACCCTTCATAGCCACGTATCTTGTTCACGTTCTGGCATCAGAGCTGGCATGATAGAGCAGGAGGGGTGTTATGGGTGAAAACGCAGATGGTTCAGACCTGAACCTGGTTTGATTATGGGTGCATAACAAAAGCAAAGTCAGGTCTAAAGGATATCTACACTTTCAAATCACTCATTTTTGAATAGGGGTGGACGAATCTGACAAAAACAACGATAACTGGAAACCTTTCATGGTACAGTTACAAAACCATTATCATGCGTTTTACCATCTTTCCAACGTCAAGGCAGCCACACCATACAGTGCCCTCACTGAATTATTGGCACCTTTGAAAAGGCTAATATAATCTTGAAAACAGAATCTCCTCTCTTCCAAGCATGTTAAGCTGCAGCAGTTCAAAAAGATGGGATCACTCGCTTCATGTGACTCAAACTTCACCTTCCCAGTGCTAGTGGTGTCACACGGTGGGGGAACCTCAGCTTATAGGTGAAATTGGGGAGAAAATCAGGAAAAACGAAAAAACTAAATAAATAAAACAATTTCGTTTAACGAAGTCTTTGTCAGGCAACCACAGTGATGAGGACTTTGTCAGGCAATCCACAGTTTCGGAAAAGGCCACAGTTTTGGAACTACTAAGTTTGATAGCATCTTAGGTCATCTTGCTGCCACCATAAGGCGTCACCCTCCATGCCAAGAAACCATTTGAAGATATGCCAGAAAAAAGCTTTTCCTATCGTTTTGCCAAAACCTGAGCTCTTAGACTCCAAATACTAAAGCTTGATCTTCCAGCAGGACAATGGTCCAGAGTACAAAACAAAAAGAAAACAAAATCAAGCTTTTGCTATGGTCTTCCCACCCCTAGTCATTCAAAAAAGCAGTGTTTACTAGTCGTCACTCGTCATTACAAAAGAAAAAAAGGAAATGCAAGAGTTCTGCACGTCAGTTAAAATTATTTTGGTGCTAGTTTGTCAACAGAGACTGGGGGAAAGGCAGATGTGGTCAGAGGCGTGCACTGCTGAAAAGTCTCAGTCTCATGCATTCTGCCCACAGCAGTACAGACCGCCTGACAAACTACATACTAAAATCACCACAGAGGTGAGACTCCAGCATCTCACCTCTCACAGAGAATTGCGATATCCATAGCATCCTCAGAAAAGAGTTTTATCATGATAAATACAACATACAGTATTCTTTCTTCATCCCTAGTCTCAACACTCACAAAGCAAGAACTGTGTGGGTGCAGAAAAACAAAACAAGCTGTAGAGACACTTCACAGAGGCTGAGGCTTCAAGATATCAGGTAACTACATAGAGTGAAAGACTAAAAGGGATTTTCTACAGTTAGATATGGGGTCCTAGGGCAAGCTTAGTCTAATCTGTTTTTTAGGAACTAAGGAGTAAAGATTAAATTAAGAACAGATTAAGTGTAGTTGTGAACTAAAAGACATCCTTAATTAGCCTGACTAATAATATGCCTTTGTTCCTGTAGCAATGTGCGTGGACACTGCAGGCTGGAGACTCACTTTGAAACTGTCGGAATGAGACACGTAATAACAGTTCTAGTGATTGGGATAATGAAGGTTCTATCCTTTACTTTGACAGCATCACGACTTTAAATTGATCCTACAGCTTCTCGTTGTCTTCCTACTGCTGCTAATTCAAGAACATGGGTTTTGGGGGAGACAGAGAGAGAGAGAGAAATAATTTTTATTCTTTAATAATTAAACATTATTATTATTATTAACAACAACAACAACAATAATAATTTTAATAAGCATCTGTTACACTTTTTTTTCACTGCTTCCACATTATTGGCTTATCAGGGGTCACAAGATTAGTCACTACATCTGAACAGGAAAGAAAAGGCCACCAGTATTGATTGGACCAATGTGAAAGAAAAACATTGCTTCAGCCTCCGAAGCACAATGAGGGCATTTACAGCAGTGTACAAAACCCCATTGCCATTGTCAAGCCACGGATATTTCTCCCAAAATGAACTACCTCACTTAAACTTTTACCATTGTTCCATGATACAGCTAGATACAGCTGGTCAGCTAAGACATACGTCTGGTGTTTGCAGATGAGTTTTTAATCTAATGCAGCTTCTTACTGCCTCACCAATTATAACTGTGCAAGCTGCAGGCTTAATTCATCATACACTTGCCTCAAACCAGGTTGGGCTGTTATGTACCTTAATATAGACTTGTGTATCAACTCGGTATATACAGGTTAAAAGTGCCTCCCCGTGAGAACATCATGTAGATGGACATGTATGGACAATGTCAAATATACTTTCAGCATAGCACGGGTGTTGACTCATTGCCTCAATGCTCAAGTTACTCATGTATGTAATATGACAGTGAATATGACAGCCAAGGCCTCAGGGCACTGTGTGTACTCCACTAACAAGAAACATGACGCAACACAAACACATGTGTCATATCGTCACGTACACTGTGACTGTCCATTTTATCTACAGCAAATGTGAAACTGTTTACTGGACACAAACAGTTTCTCACTCTCTTTCTCTCTCTAACCCTCTTTTTTTTCTTCTGTGCATCATTCTTCTATTATCTACCACTCTATGAAAAAGTAAGGCACCTG